>SKCR01029769.1:0-255762 GCA_019454045.1 Zanthoxylum bungeanum
CTAAACTTTAAATCGCCGTTGCCGCTCCTCCGCCGGTCACCTTCAGCCACGCACCGGTCCATCAGAAATCTGCCGACGTAAGCTTTCAGATCCCCCGAGATCGAGCCGAACGGACGACGGACGCGCCACCGGAAGAGGACGAGTCGTCATCCACTTTTCTGCATTTTTCGGCCATCTCCGGTCACTTTTGACGGCCACCTCCGGTAAGTAGGTACTTTTCGGACCGAGATCTTTCCAACGCCAGTGGTTACTTCCTGATCCGACATCGTTTGGGTTATTTTTCGTTTTGTAATTACCAGCAATTCGGGGAATATTACTAGAATTTGAAATCCGACCGTTGGATCGGTGATCCGAACGTAATAAATTGTTACTCTCAATTATACAAGCATTTTGGTATATATATATATATATCCACCGATGAAAGTATCTGGTTGTGGGGCCCGATATTGATAGTGGGGCCCAATTTTCGTTTTAGGGGCCCGCTACCTCGTTAAGCGTATCAGAAGTTTCGAAGTCGTTCGTCGCTATGATCATTGAGATGTTTGCTAACTAGTGGATCTTTCTTTGAGATATTTGGAGATCGTTGGGAGCTCGGTATGTGATTATTATCGTTTTTGGGGTGTAAATGATAGAATTGGAAAGTTTTGGACGTAATTGTAAATTTGTAAAATTAAGAGGGTAAAATTGTAAATTCTCCCTTTTACGGGTTAAATAGTAATATTTAAGAATTGTGACTATTTGGGCATATTAGAAAAGTTTATGGGCTAAAAACGAAAATTTAGAAAGTTTGGGGTAAAATCATAATTTTGGATAATTGAGGGACCTGATCGTAATTTTATATTTTTCAGATTCTTAGCGAGGAGATAGATATATTAAGGGCTTTTACATGGATAGAGGTAAGTACACTACACGACGATTCTCTTAACATAATTGTTTGTTGATTGATGGTTGTTGTGAGAGTCCGTATATATAAATATATTGGTATAATTATAATTATATATATATTTATATATATTCTGTGGTGATATAAATATTGAGATACTGAAAGCATGATAAATATGAATTCATGACTATTGAGATGAGATTGATGGATTGGGTGCGAGATGTGATTGTATTGGATGATGTGTTGTTGTGTTAGTTATACTGTTGGGTATAATAGTGGTCGGATTTGAGATGAGATGTGATGAGATATTTTGCGAGAATATATGGTGAAGAACCTTGGGGGTATACGGGGACTCTACCATTGGTTTTAACTCACTCACACATATATTGCAAGCTGGTATGGTTGAAAACCTTGGATGTTGTGATGGGGTACTCTCCCATTGGTTTCAATCCTCTGTTATACTAGACCCGGATTAGCAACCATGTTTGATGGATGGTTTGTATTGTTGGGGGATGATTCCATGAGATGATATTATAGTATATGTTATTTTCATATATTAGATTATATATATACATATATACAACCCTATTTTGTTGGTGAGGTCATGTTGAGTGTATGAGTGCTTACTTGCTGAGCTCTTTTAGCTCAGTCCCCTCTTCCCCTAAACATTCCAGGTAGTTCGCGACCATAGTAGGAGCAGTACCAGATTTGGAACCACGTGCCACAGTTGTGTTTATTAAGACTTGTGTTGTAAATCGTATAATTGGTGTATAATTTTGGAATTTGTAATCTATGATCTAAATTTATGCACATTTATATGGATGGTTTGACATATAGAATGCTCGAGCTGAAGTGGATCGCAGACCTCTTTCTAGGGTTGGGCACACTCTAGGGATGAGGTCATGACAGTATGACTTGCACTTAATTAATCTGGGATTAATTAGAAGAGAGAGAAAATTAATCTGGGATTAATAACAGAGATATTTTATCTAGGATAAAATATCATTTAAAGATAGAGAACGATTATTGAAATTAATCGATAAATTAATATATTCGATATTTAAACGAAATTGGATTTCGACGCGGAATTGAAATTAGATTTTAATTCGGGCGAATGAGTTAAATTAGAATTAATTCGTTAGCGACGTGATTAGTAATTACTCTAGGCATGATTATTTACTTAAATTATATTTAATTACGACGCAACGAAAAATTCATTAATTCGGAATTAGCGAACTCGAGTCCGGAAGTGTTTGAGAGCCCACTCGCATTTTGAATCGAGTGGGGCCCACTTGTCACATCAAGTCACATCACTTGTCTTTCACCACACTTTATGGTTGATGGAAGTTGATGAGATTTGATGGTGGAGTGTAAAACACACAAGTGTCAAATTGAATGACAAATACCAAAATTTGGTATATCATTTGATGATTGATTTTAGAAATCATTTAACACATTTTCTCTCCTCTCTCTTCTCTCCTTCATGCCCAAGGGGCATTTCTTTCTCTTCTTTCACTACACTTTGCCGAGAGTTGAAGGAAGCAAAAGGATTTTTGTGGCAAAATTCCTAAGTGCTAGCACACATTCGGGGTCACCCGAAGGTAATTGGGAACCACACATGTGAGCATGGAATTTTAACCAAAGCTTGGAGCTTTAAGGACATCCATGGCCGAATTTGGAGGAGCCCAAAACCAGTGGACTGCCATGAGTTCTTGGAGGGAGAAGAAGATTTTTGTTCTTCGTCGCATCGCTCAACCGATCACTTTGAGTATTCCGCGACTTCCTTTGATATATTCGCATGTTGTTTCATTACTTTATTCGATCCTCGGGACTTAGAGAAACCCAACAACTATGACTAGGGATATTTAATGATTAACCTTAGTGGATTAATAATGTCTCATATCTTATTAATCCGGAACTAATCATATGGACTTTTATCATTTATATATCTCGGTAATCCAATTACAAATGATAAAAGAGAAATTTCCTTTGTCACATAGTTAATCTGTACAACAACACAATATTCTGTACAAATAGTGATGTTATGGGTCATAATTGTCCAAAAATCTCCCACCTGGCCTATAGCCAATCACTCAAGTGTCCTACACCTGAACTATGTACGGGTCGCTCAAACTTATGCTGAGAAACAGCCTTTGTTAACGGATTTGAAATATTATCATCTGATGCGATTTATTCGATCATCACATCGCCACGATGTATGATCTTACGAATCAGATGAAACAGTTGAAGTACATACTTGGATCGTTGATGAGACAGCGGTTCTTTAGCCTGTGGTGTAGTCAAGCTCAGCTGCTAACAGAACTACTCTTAATCTAATTAGGAATTTTATATATCCAAAATGCTTCTTTTACGGCCTTAGTTGCAGCAATATTCCGCTTTTATTTTTTATTCGGAAACAATATCTTACTTGGAAGATTTCTAGCTCGATGTTCCATCATTCAAACTATATGGTACCCTTATTATGACTTATAGTTGTTTTTTTCTATTTGGAAACTTGAAGCAGTGAACCTAGTCACTTCAAGTTCTTCTTCTCCATAGCTTAAGAAAGCATCCTTAGTTCATCTAAGATACTTAAGGATGTTCTTAACATCAATCCAGTGACTATCACTTAGATTGGCCTGATTGTGACTTCATATGCTCAAAGCATATGAGACACCAGGTCGCGTACATATTTTTCAATGTACGAGTTCTCAGAGAGTGCCAACAACATTTAGATCTATCCCAATAGATCCTTATTCGTAGAATAAAGGTTGTCTCTCCCAAGTAGTCTACAGAGAATTTTCATGAAAGCCAAACTTTCATTGATTGTATTATGGGAATGTCATTTCCAAGAAATGACATGTCATCATTATATAGGAAAATCATTGTCAGTGCGCTCCCACTAACCTTTTTATATACATTAGAATTATCTTCGTTTTGAATTAAATCATATACCATTATTGTAATACCTTAAAAAAAGGCAAAGGCTATATAAAAAAAATAATCGAATTGGAAAGCATTATTATTATTCTCAGTTTTCTTTCAATCTCTATTAATCTCTTTCAATTACACTCTCTCTCTCTGCAAAATCTTTAAATCGTCGTTGCCGCTCCTCCACCGGTCACCTTTAGCCACGCACCGGTCCATCGGAAAGCTGCCGATGTCAACTTTCCAGATCCGCCGAGATCGAGCCGAACGGACGCCGAACGCTCTGCCACGCGTCGCCAGAAGAGGACGAGTCATCGTCCCCCTTTCTTTATTTTCCGGCCGTCTCCGATCGCTTTTGACCGTCACCTCCAGTGAGTGAGTAATTTTCAGGCAGAGATCTTTCCAACGACAGTAGTCACTTCCTGATCCGACATCGTTTGGGCTGTTTTCCGTTTTGTAATTACCGATAATTCGGGAATAGTACTAGAATTTGAGATTCAACCGTTGGATCGACGATCCGAACATATCAGATTGTTGCTCTCAATTATACGAGCGTTTTGGTATATATATCCACCGATAAAAGTATCTGATTATAGGGCCCGATTTTTGGTAGTGGGGCCCGATTTTCGTTGTAGGGCACACTTGCCTCGTTAAGCATATCAGTAAGTTCCAAAGCCGTTCATCGCTGTGATCCTTGAGATATTTGCTGACCATTGGATCTTTCTTTGAGAGATTTGGAGATCGTTGGAGCTCGATTCTTAGCGAGGATATCGACATATTAAGGGCTTTTGCGTGGATAGAGATAAGTACACTCCATGGTGATTCTCTTAACATAATTGTTTGATTATTGATGATTGTTGTGAGAGTCGGTATATATAAATATAATTTTATAATTATAATTATATATATTTATATTAAATATATTTTGTTGAGATATAACATTGAATAATTGAAAGCATGATAAATATGAATTCCTGATTATTGAGATGAGATTGATGGATTAGATGCGAGATGTGATTGTATTGGATGATGTGTGTTGTTGTTTTATGTAGTCGGGTTTTGTATGATAGTGGTCGGAGATGAGATGAGATGTGATGATACATCAGGTGGTATGAGATGATGGAAAACGTTGGGAGTTGTGATGAGGTACTCTCCCATTGGTTTTTGATTTGATGGTAAACCTTGGGAGTTGTGATGAGGTACTCTCCCATTGGTTTGATATGGTGGGAAACCATGAGAGTTGTGATGAGGTACTCTTTCATTGGTTTTAATCCACTATTATACTTAACCCGGATTAGCAACCATGTTTGATGGATGTTTGTATTGTTGTGTGATGATTGTTGAGATGATATTATAATATATGTTATTTTCATATATTTTATTGTAATATATATATATATATATGTTAGAAAATTGACTGAGTAATCGATAGCATGAGAACATAAATGGTGAATACTAATTTGAGATATAAATTGTATATTTGTACTATGAATTGAAATATTGAGTACTATGTGATTTTGAGATGAGTTGATGGATGAAATTAGATGAGATGTGTTGTATTGGATGTTGTATGAGATTATTGTTACGCTACTGGAATTAGTATGATAATGGTCGGATATGCGAGATTATGCGAGATTAGCAGATGCGTGTGGTTCAATCCCCCTCTTGCACATTATGCGTATTATATGATGGGAAACTTTGGGGGTAAGAGAGGGACTCTCCCAGTGGTTTCAATCCATTATTATACCGAATTCGAATAGCAAACCTTGTTTGATTGAGATGTGTTATTGTGAGTATGTTCTGCCTGAGATAGTTGTTATATATTTTAACTGATATTTTCATATATTAATTATCATTTATATTATATAATATATATATATATATATACATACACTTATATATATATATATATATATTCTTATTTTGTTGGTGAGGTCATGTTGAGAGTATGGGTACTTACTTGCTGAGCTTTTTAAGCTTACTCCCTTTTTCCCCCAAACATTCCAGGTAGTTCGCGAGCATAGCAGGAGCAGTACCAGATTTTGATCCACGTGCCACAGTTATATTTTGGGGTTGGTCCAGACATTTGAGTCGTCACTTGTATATTATTAAGACATGTGTTGTAAACCATATATATTTGATGAATATTGCATGTATTCGTAATTTATGATGTAATATTGTGCATAATTGTTTGGTTGGTTTGACATATAGAATGCTCGAGCTGAAGTTATTTGCGGACCTCTTTCTAGGGTTGGGCCCGCCCTAGGGAGGGGGTCTTGACAATTATGATCTTATCAAAACGTTAGTTCCAAGAATGCAATGCTTGCTTCAATCCATAAATGGATTGAATTAACTTGCAAACCTTGTTTGCATGTTTTTGTACAACAAAGCCGTCAGGATGTTGTAAACATCCTCCAAAAGGTTTCCATTTAAGGAAAGCGATTTTGACGTTCAGCTGCCATATTTCATAAATGAAAATGCAGCATTAGCAAGCATTATCTAAATGGATTTAGTCGTGGCAACAGTTAAAAGGTTTCGTCGTAATCGAAACCATGTTGATGACAATACCCTTTCGCCACAAGCTTAGCTTTGTACGTTTGTATGTTGCCATCCATGTATGTCTTCCTTGAAGACTCATTTAGTACCAATAGGCACAGTGCCTTCCGGTACAACAACCAGTGTCCAAACTTGGTTGGTATACAAGGAATCAATTTCGGACTTCATGGCATTTTGCCATAAAAAGAGTCGATACATTGTATCAATTCCTCATACGTAGTTGATTCGTCTTCCTCAATAAGATTGACATCTTCATGAGGTGAGATCAGAAACCCATACCTCCCAAGTTATTTTCTGACTCTCTCCGATTTGCGTGGTTCTTGTGTATTTGAAGATTATGGTACAATTTCATCCCTGATGAACTGTTTGCGTTCCATGAAGACTTGATACCTGAAACGGTATTATTTTGATTTTCATCGAGTTTTACTTTCCTCCCACTTACCACTGCATATAGTAATTCCTCCTAGCAATACTGCATGAAGAGCAGCAATTACATTATTTTCTTGTGAGTTGTATAAGTACTATACTTTGGTTTCCCTATGATAACCTACAAATTAGGCACTTATTAGATTTGGGTTCTAGTTTGGTATCATCCAAACATATGCCCAGCAATCCCAAATCTTCAGGAATGAGAAAACCTGGTTTCTTTCCTGTTCATATCTAATATGAAGTTTGTCTAACAGATTTTTAAGGAACCTTATACAAAATAAGTATTGCACTGTTTAATGCGTATCCCTAGAAGGAAAATGGTAGCTCAGAGCGACTCATTATTAACCTTACCATGTCCAACAAAGTTCAGTTTCTCTGTTCGGACACACTGTCAAATTGAGGTGTTCCGGGAGGAGTCCACTATGAAAGAATACCATATTCTTTCAAATAGTTGAGAAACTTATTGCTTAAGTATTTTCCACCACGGTCTAACCATGACGGTTTAATACTTTAGCCGGTCTGTCTGTCTACTTCGTGTCGAAACTCTTTGAATTCATCAAAAGTTTCTGACTTGTGTTTCAAAAGAAACATATAATCATAATGCGATGCGACATCCGTAAAGGTTACGAAGTGTTCATATGTACCTCTAGCCTAGCTAGACATAGGCCTACTTATGTCACTATGAACGAGGGCTAACAGATCGGTGGCACTTGCACTTTTACCAAGTAAAAGATGTTTTAGGCACTTTGTCTAAATAAACTATATTCGTAGACATCATTTGAATAGAATCAAATCCGTCCTAGTACCCACTCTTCGAAAGTGTAGATATACGAGTCTTGTTAATGTGTCCCAGACAACAATGCCACTTATAAGTCTCATCTGATTAATTCAGTTTGAGCTATTTCTTTGTCATGTTATATTTTTGAGATTCATTTATATTCAAAATATAAATACTGTTATTCACATCTAATGTGTTTATCTCAATATCATCTTTATAAACAAAACAATTAATGTTCTATAATATAAAGGTATACCTATAACGGGTTATACTAGATATATAGATAATGTTTCTAGTCAAACTAGGTACATTATAAAAGTTTCCTAATTTAAGTATATACCCAAAGGGTAGTTCCAAAACTTTGGTTTCTATGGTTAAAACAGTGACTCTCGTCCCGTTTTCGACTCGTAGGTAGATATCAACTGAAGTTAATCTCCTGCTCATCAGCAGATTCTGCACATCAGTACATATTTATGTGCACATCTAGTATCAAAAATCCAATTTTGAAACTAATAGTGAACATGTTTATGACAAACATACTTGAAGCCAGAGCCTTGACCTTCCTTCAATTCCTTCATGTCTGCCTTGTCCATATGGCAGTCACGCATCCAGTGACCTCGTCTTCCACAGTTTAGGCAGACATCTTGGGATATGTCTTTTGTCTTCCTAGAAGATTCTGATGATTTTGACTTTACCCCTTTTAGAAGCTTTGGCTTTGCCTCCTTGAGCATAGCCATCAACTCTCCAAGAGTTTACTCTTGGTTCATAATGACCCTGCCCCAGCTTTTAGGGTAGAGACTATAAGATCAAATCTTTGGTAGTCTCGGACACGTAGGTAATGCCCAGCTAACCTAGCTGATCGATGTCAGCAATCATCTGCGACACATAATGCTCGACAGATATACCCTCTGACATATGCGAGCGAAAGAGCTTCTTTTGAAATTTGTACTTCTAAGATCTAAGATTAGATCTATAAAGACCTTTAATTTCAACATCATGGTATAAATATCTAATCCTTAGTTTTGACGATAAAATTAAAGTGTCATTGCATCAAGCATAAAGGATTGAGCACTAAAGTTATCGTCACCATGAGTCTTCCAAAGCTCATGCTCTATTATTTGCTCAACTCCAGGCTCAGGCCCGAGAGGTTTCTCTATCAAATAAAATAACTTCTCAGTTCCCAGGACTATCCTAATATTCTATTCCCAATCTGAAAATTGGAGCCGTTTAAAGACATTTTCTCCCAGGATTATGTTCTAAACGCTAATCTTTCAGTTAGCTTGATTCCAATAGTCCAACTATCCAATCAATGATTTCGGGTACAATCAAATATAATGATTACTATAGTCTAACTATATAATCAACTATTATTTGATGGTTAAATTCAAATATATTGATTACTATAATCCAATTATAGAATCAACTATAAATGAAGTAGTTTGGATACAGTCCAAATGTTTAATTTAAAACAATAATTGAATAATAGTCCAACTAATATATATTTAAATAATGACGAAAAATGAAATGAGCGCGTATTGGCAAGTATCCAAATGAAATTGCAAATTTAATACTTGCCTCCCACTATTTTTCGGCGAGCCTCTAACCCTCTGTGGAGTACTCAGGAAACCTAGTTTCCTAGTGGGTTAGGATCCTATTAAATAACACAAAACCTTGACTTTGGGCAACAAGTTGTATGAAACCTAACTAGGTATATCTCTAAGATCAATTGGATCTCATCCAATTCCTAGATCCAGTAGGTGGACCTCCATGTCCGAAACATATATACAATATATATGCCAATATATCTAATATATTTTCTTAACCTTTTCGTCTGAATCAACTAAGCCCTGGCTTTGGCTCAAAAAGCATAATGATTCCAGTTAAGCGAGACCCATTGACTTTGGAAAGCTTCGTAATCGATGTCGATGGCCAAGAAGTGCTATTGACTTTGGCCAAAAAATCACAACTTGGACAAGACATATGATATGGAACAAAGTCTTCATGATTCAAACACATCCGCGATGGACAAAGGTCTTGACTTTGGCCAAAAAACTAGTGCCAATCTTGGATCTTGAGAATGAATCACTCAACGGAAGGAAAATGCTTAATATTTGTTGAGGGTTTTTTCATGTAATTGACAACTAATTAATTATCTTTGATTAGGTCTCATCATACACCCTTAAGCATGCACTCTAAAAGCATAATAAGGCGTGAATAAAATAATAATGATATGCGAACGGATATATAATATAATTTATTCCTAGAACAAATCTCTCCATTTCCTCTCCCCGGTTAGCACTATTCTTACTTCTACCCAATTACATAACACTTCTAAAGAAACCTCATTTACATTGAGGGGAATAAGTGAGAAGAGAAATACAAAGAGTCAAGAGGTAATAGACTGGACACGCAGGTCCAATTTAATAAATTCTAAATTTATTACAATAATTTCCAAAATTGCCCTCACCCATCTAATATCCATCTGATATACATTATTCATACATCACATCCATGTATTCACGCAAAACATGTTATCAATCAATCTAATCCAATTAATTAATCTTTAATTAATGACCATCCAATGTTCAAACAACGATTTGATTTGCGCGAGTCCAACTCGTTTAAGAATAAGTACTCAAAGTACGTATTCTTGAATTATATCGAACTACAGTTTCAAATTCGATTTAATTTGTATTCAATACCAATTCTTTATTTAATTCCAAATTAAATAATTACACTTTAAATGTGCCTTTTAGACTTGGATTCCAAATCCAATCTTAACGGGTCTCAAAGGCCCAATTAGTATCCAGTGCTATTTAATTAAAGTCCAATGGGCTTTCAAATATTTTATTAAGGCATGGACTTTGGCAACCAAAGCCCAATAAGGAATCACCCTTTACCACAAAATTAATTTTGGCCCATTATACCCAATTATCATATTTGGACTTTATGGTAATGGTTTTAGGCCCAATTGGATCCAACCAATTATCCTAAACCAAATTTGGCCTAACCAAGCCCATTAAGCCCAAATACAACATTTTAGCCCAATTCTAAATTAAGCCCAACTAATTTAATCATAATATTCCAAATATCACAATTATTTTATTAAAGTGTATTAGCCATAATTAATTAGTTAAATTAATATTTCCAAAATACCAATTACACTAATTAATCATGCTTTAATTATTCAACTTATGTCCAACACAAATTGAAGCAAAATCAATCCAACATGCTCTCAAATAGCTCACGGCAATTCAAGGGATTTTCATATCCAATTTTGATTTCGATCCAATTAAATCACAAATCAAATATCCAAACATTATAAACACATCCAATGGCTTAAAATCAAAAATCACCAAGAGCTTAGGGTTCCTTACATATTCAGCCAAGCCTAATGAATTGGGGAAAATTCATCCAATTAATTTTTCATTAAATTGATCATGCATAACTCTAAGTTAACATTATCTAAGCATACTCAAACAAACAATTTGATCAAATCATGCTCAAATCAAAAACACCCAAATTCAAGATTAAGAACCCTGATTTCATTTCATGCTTAATTTAGGCTCTGATACCATTTTTGGGTTTCTAAGGTCAAACCAAGAACATAGTAAGCATAAAATTGTGTGAATCAACAAGGTAAGATAGCGGAAAGTACTTACTTTGATCGGCTAAGGATGTGTAGACAACAAAACGTTTGCCTCCATTGAAGTTGCTCCAAGCTCCTTTGATTTGTATGTTGAGCTTCCAAGCTTGTTCTTGAATTCCAAACTCAAGGGTTAGTGTCCCTAACACCTTTGTATGACTCCTTTGATGTGCTAGCAATGGAGAAATTTGCAACAAATTCCCTTAATGTTCTTGAAGTGCTCAGCCAAGCCAAGAAAATGGGAGAGGAAATTTTCTTCACCTTTTCCATGAAGATGAGAGAGAGAAGAATATGTGTTGTATTTCAATTTTGTTTTAATGTATATTTGGTTTCAAAAATCAAATCCATTTACAAAAGGTCAAGTTGGTAAATGTCATTCACAAATCAACAAAGTGTGTAAGACAAGTTACCAAAATCTCTACCAACTTCTATCAACCAAAAGGTAATAAAGTTGACTAGTGATTTGACTTATGGGCCCCACTTAAATTCAAAGTCCGAGTGGTCCCGCAAAACACATTCGGGCTCGGGTTCGTTAATTCTGAATTAACGAATTTTCCTTTGCAACGTAAATAAATCAAATTTAATTAAATAATTATGCCCAGAAAAATTACTATTAAAGTCGCTCACGAATTAATTCTAAACTAATTTGTTCGCCCGAATTAAAATCCAATTTTAATTTCGTTATGAAATCTAATTTCATTTAATATATCAATATATTATTTTATCGATCAATTCTAAATTAATCGTTCTCTCTCTACCAATAGAATTTTATCCCAGATAAATTCTCGCCGTAATTAATCCAAGATTAATTTTCTCTCTTTCTTAGTTAATCCCAAATTAATTATGTTCGAGTCAAATATCATAGGTGAATCTTCGGGAAACGACCCATGAGATCCCTGGATATGTTGGCAGTAAATCCAGTCGTCAGATTATCTAAACACGTGCGTACTCGGTACCACGTTCTTACCGATTTATATGACATGGTTGGCTTCTAACAAAGCACCGTGCCTACCCAATTCTCTAGAAATATTCCTTTATGGAATATGTAATCTATGTCAGGCGTAGTATATGTAGTATTTCGTATTAATATACGGTATCAGATATCACATGTTAGGCTTGGGGCTGGAATTGTGTATGCCCGTATGAAGTATATATCGAATCTCTGGTAACTAGTCTCTATAATCGGATAATCATGACCTAGTCATATTATCCTGATGACTGCAGTACTTAAAAGTACTAGTTCTGTATCCTACGTGATCATCATCTCCATATGACTGAAGTGATACTTCCATTTTGACATCTCACCCAATACATTACGATTCTCAGTATATCTAGAAGAGGCGTACACAGAACCTGTTAAAGCCCCGAACGACCAAAACCAAAGTATACTGATTGTCGCAAATATTAGCGATGCAAGTCTCAAGTTAAGACCAAATACACCTACCTTTATTCAGATTCCCATAGACACATAGTCATACTACCAATAGTATTCCGAGGGGTTTATCCAGAGCGAAGCTGTTCCCGTACAATCGGTAAACACAACCTGCTATCACACTTACATAAGTATCCAATACTTAAATATATGAGAATTATGATGTTATGCTCCCACAACACGCACAAGTGCAATACTAGTCTATTCCGCATGATCGATGTCCCATCTCGATAATACTACGACATGAGATATTTAATGATTAAACCTTAGTGGATTAATACTGTCTTATATCTTATTAATCCGGAACTAATCATATGGACTTTTATCATTTATATATCCCGATAATCAAATTACAAATGATAAAAGAACAATTTCCTTTGTCATATAGTTAATTTGTACAACAACACCATGTTCTGTACAAATAGTGATGCTATGGGTCATAATTGTCAAATAGGACATCGACTCCGTGAAATGGCAGAGTGCCATAAAATTTGAGTTAGACTCAATGCATGAGAATCAAGTTTGGGACTTGGTTCCGCTTCCCGATAGAATTATTCCTATCGGTTGTAAATGGGTTTACAAAAGGAAGCACATGCATGACAGTAAGGTTGAAACTTACAAGGCCCGAATGGTAGCAAAAGGTTACACGCAGCGATCTGGCGTCGACTACGATGAAACTTTTTCACCAGTAGCAATGCTTAAGTCTATTCAGATTTTACTTTCTATAGCTGCATATCATGACTATAAGATTTGGAAAATGGATGTCAAAACAACTTTTTTAAATGGATTTCTTGATGAAGAAATCTATATGGAACAGCTGGAAGGTTTTGCGTCCATTGAAAACTCGGGGATGGTATATAGGCTTAAAAAACCATTTATGGACTTAAACTGTTGGACAATTATGACTCATAGTATCATTATTTGTACAGAACATGGTGTTGTTGTACAAATTAACTATATGATAAAGGAAATTGCTCTTTTATCATTTGCGATTAGATCAAAAAGATGTATAAATGATAGAAGGTCCATATGATTAGTTCCGGATTGAGATGATATGAGACAGTATCAATCCATAAAGGTTTAATCATTAAATATCTTAGTCGTAGTATTATCGAGATTGGACATCGATAATGCGAAATAGACTAGTATTACACTTGTGCGTGTTATTGGAGCATAATGACATAGTTCTCATATATTTGGGTATTGGATACTCGTGCAAGTGTAATAGCGATGGTACGGAAAACAGCTTCGCTCTGGATAGACCCCTCAGAATTCCATTGGTAGTTTAACTATGTGTCTATGGAAGTCCGAATCAGGGTAGGTGTATTTGGTCTTAACCTGAGACTTGCACCGCTAATACTTGCAACAATAATATACTTTGGTTTTGGTCGTCCAGGGCTTTAACCGGTTCTGTGTACGCCTCTTCTGGGTATATTGAGAATTGTAGTGTATTGGGTGTGATGTCAAGATGGAAGTATCACTTCAGTTATAGTGGAGAAGATGATCACGTAGGATACGGAACTAGTACTCTTAAGGACTGCAGTTATCGGGATAATATGACTAGATCATAGTTATCCAATTATAGAGACTAGTTGCCAGACATCCGATATGTGCTTCGTACGGGGCTGACACAATTCCAGCCCCAGGCCTTGCACGTGAACATCCGATACTGGATCGAAATACGCAATACTACGTATACTACGCCTAATATAGATCACATATTCTTATAAGAATATTTCTAGAGAATTGGGTAGGCACGGTGCTTTGCTAGAAGCAAACCATGTCTTGTAAATTGGTAAAAACGTAGTACTAGGTACGTACATGTTCGGATAGTCTGATAATCGGATTTACTGCCAATATATCTGAGGATTTCATGGGTCACTTCCCAAAGATTCACCGATGACGTATGACTCACACTTTATTAATCTGGGATTAATTAGATGAGAGAGAAAATTAATCTGGGATTAATTACGGAGATATTTTATCTAGGATAAAATATTATTTAAAGAGAGAGAACGATTAATTTGGAATTAATCGATAAAATAATATATTCGATATATTATACGAAATTAGATTTCGACGTGGAATTAAAATTAGATTTAATTTGGGCGAACGAGTTAATTTAGAATTAATTCGTTATCGACGTGAATAGTAATTTTGCTAGGCATAATTATTTAATTACGTCTCAACGGAAATTCGTTAATTTGGAATTAGTGAACCCGAGCCCGAGAGTGTTTGCGGGTCCACTCGCATTTCGAATCGAGTGGGGCCCACAAGTCACATCAAGCGTCAAATCGCTAGTCGCATCTAGCGTCAAATCACTAGTCACTTTGATTGATGTGATGTCTTGTCACTTTGAGTGATTTGACAACTTGTCATGAGTGATGTGAAAGCGATGGAGTGGTTGTTGGCATTATTGCCTTTGACTTTTGAAAATGGTAATTGTTTTTTGGTTTTTTGTTTTGGAAATAAAAATAAACCAAATACAAAAACACATTTTCTTCTCTCTCTCTTCATTGCTCACGATTTTGGAGCTAAAACCTCTCATCTCTCCCTCTCGATTTTGAAACCAATTTTTATTCTCATCTCTTGCTTGGACGAGTAATGGAAGAAGAACAAGGAAGATTTTGTGGCAAAATCTCACTTGTGCTAGCACACTAATGAGTCTTACAATGTGATAAGGAAACCACCTTATGAGCATGGAATCACCATTAGTGAAGCTTGGAGATTGGAGCATCAATGGAGGACATCCATGGAGGTTGGCCGATTTTTTAAAGGACAACAAGAAGCCCACTGCCAAGAGCTTCTAAGGGGAGCACAAGGATTTGTGTTCGTCGAATCTTAAAGCCGTTCATTGTAAGTATTCCGCAACTTCTTGGAGTATTCGCACATTAATTTCATTGCTTGAAATCGATCTTGGGACCTTAGAGAAACCGAACAATGGTATCAGAGCGGTTTGAGCATGAAATTTGAACTTAGGGTTAAAATTGGGCAAAATTGATTTGAGCATGTTTGAGTGAAATTGGATGTTTGAGTATGCTTAAATTGTGATAACATGGTGTTATGCATTGTCAATTTGATGAATTTTGAATTGGATAAATTTTTCCCCTAAAGATTAGCTTGGCCGAATCTACTATTTGCCCTAATGTCATGGTATTTTTTTGTTTTTGATCATTGGATGAGTTGGAAAACATTGGGTAATGTTGATTTAAGTTTCAATTGGATTGGAATCGAAATCGAACACTAAAGCCCTAAAATTTCGTGGACTTGAAGCATGGAAAATGGGTTTGATTTTTGATTAAAATGTGTTGGACATATTTTGATGTTAATGAGCATAATTAATTAGGCTAATTGATGTTTTGGAAATGATAATTTGGGTAATTAATTATGGCTTACACTTTGGTTAATTAAGTTATAAAATTTGGAATTTGGTAATTTAATTAATTGGGCCTATTTTGGAAATTAGGCATGAAAAGTTGTAATTGGGCTTAATGGGCTTGCTTGTACCAAGTTAGGTTTAGGATAAATTGGTTGGATCCAATTGGGCCCAAAACCATATCCATAAAGTCCAAATGCAACTATTGGGCCATTAAAGTTTAATTGGGCCTAATGGGCCGAAATTGATTTCTAGGTTTATGGGGTGATTCCTTGATTGGGCTTTGGTTGCCGAAGCTCATGCCTTAAGAAATTAATTGAAAGCCCATTAGACTTTAATTAGACGACATTGGATGTTAATCGGGCTTTGAGACCTGTAACGATTAGATTTGGAATCTAAGTCGTAAAGGTTCATTAATAAAGTGTGAATATTTAATTTGGAATTAAATAGCGAATTAGTATTAAATACAAATTAAATTAGATTTAATGTTGTAGTTTAATTTAATTCAGGAATTCGTACTTTGAGTACTTATTCGCAAACGAGTTTGACTAGCGCAAAATCAAATCGTTGTTTGAACATTGGATGGTCATTAATATTCAAATTAATTAATTGGATTAGATTGATTGATAACATGCTTGTGTGAATACATGAATGCGATGCATGAATAATGTATATCGGATGGATATTAGATGGGTGGGGAAATTTTGGAAATTGTTGTAATAAATTTAGAATTTATTAAATTGGACCTGTGTGTCCAGCCTATTACCTCCTTAATTTGTGTATTTCTCTTCTCACCTATTCCCCCCAATGTAAATGAGGTTTCTTTAGAAGTGTTATGTAATTGGGTAGAAGTAATACTTGTGCTAGCGGGAGAGAGGAAATGGAGAGATTTGTTCTAGGAACAATGTGTTTAAGTATCCATCTGCATATCATTATTATATTTACTTACGTGCCTTATTATGTGTTTAGAATGCATGTTTAAGGGTATATGATGATGAGACCTTAACAAAGATAATTAATTGGTTGCCAATTACGTGAAAAACCCTCACTACATATTGAGCGTTTTTCCTTCCATTGAGTGATTCTTACTCAAGATCCAAGATTTGCACTGGTTTGTTGGCCAAAGTCAAGACCTTTGTCCGTCGCGGATGTGTTTGAATCATGAAGGCTTTGTTCCATATCAGTGTCTTGTCCAAGTTGTGATTTGTTGGCCAAAGTCAAGATCACTTCTTGTCCATCGACATTGATTATGAAGCTTTCCAAAGTCAATGGGTTCCGCTTAAATGGGATCAATAAGTTTGTTGTGCCAAAGCCAATGCTTAATTGATTCAGAGGATAAAGGTTAGGGCATATATTGGATATATTGGTATATATAAGATATATGTTTCGGACTTGGATGTCCACCTATTGGATCTAGGAATTAGATGAGATCCAACTGATCTTAGTGATCTACCTAGTTAAGTATCATACAATTTGTTGGCCAAAGTCAAGATTATGTGTTATTTAACGGGATCCTAGCCCACTAGGAAACAAGATTTCCCGAGTACTAAAAAAGGGTTAGAGGCTCGCTGAAAAATAGTGGGAGGCAAGTATTAGATTTGCAATTTCGTTTAGATACTTGCCATACGCACAATTTCATTTTTCATCAAATAAAACATATTAGTTGGACTAATATTTAATGTTGTTTTAATTAAACAGTTGGACTGTATTCAAACTAATTCAATAAATAATTGTTTTTTAATTGGATTATGGTAATCAATATAATTGAATTTTACAAATTAAAAGTATAGTTGATTATGTAGTTGGACTATAGTAATCATTATATTTAAAAGTACCTCAAATCATTGATTAAATAGTTGAACTATTAAAATCAAGATAAATTGAAAGATTAGTGTTTAAAACATAATCCTGGGTGAAAATGTGTTTAAACGGCTTTAATTTTCAAATTGGGAATAAAATTTCAAGATAGTCCTGGAAACTAAGAAGTTATTTTATTTGATAAAATGACATCTCAGGCCTTAACCCGGAGTTAAGCAAATAGTAGAGCATGATCTTTGGAAGATTCATGTGATGATAACTTTAGTGCTTAATCCTTTATGCTTGCCATAATGACTCCTTAATTTCGTCGTCATAACTAAGGATTAGATCTTTAAACCATGATGTCGAAATTGAAGGATCTTCATAGATCTATACTTAGATCTTAGAAGCATTAATTGCAATAGTTAACTCTTGGAGAGTTAATGGCTATGCTCAAGGAGCCAAAGCCAAAGTTTGCAAAAGGGTAGAAGCGCAAGACGCATCTTACTTCGACATTCCATAAGGCCAAGGCTAGGTCGAAGGCTTCTGAGTTGTGAAAAGGGAAAAGGCAAAATCATCTCAGTCTTCTAGGAAGACAAAAGACATATC
The DNA here is from genome assembly GCA_019454045.1 of Zanthoxylum bungeanum. NCBI lineage: Eukaryota > Viridiplantae > Streptophyta > Magnoliopsida > Sapindales > Rutaceae > Zanthoxylum > Zanthoxylum bungeanum. The sequence goes on from SKCR01029769.1 coordinate 18,435, forward strand.
CCAAGATGTCTGCCAAAATTGTGGCAAACGGATTCATTGAAGCATGACTGCCGTATGGACAAGGTAGACATGAAGGAAGGGAAGAAAAGGCAAGGCTCTGACTTCAAGTATGTTTGTCATAAACATGTTCACTACTAGTATTAAAATTAGATTTTAGATACTTAATAGTGGTACATAAATATATGTACTGATTTGCAGCATCTGCTGATAAGCAGGATACTGATTTTAGAAGAGATCGCTCTGTGAATTGGAAATGGGACGAAAGTCACTGTTTCAACCATAGATACCTAAGTTTAGGGACTATCCTTCGGGTGTATGCTTAAATTAGGAAACTGTTATAATGTAACTAGTTTGACTAGAAACATTATCTCTATATCGAGTATAACTCGTTGCGAGTATACCTTTATATTCTAGAACACTAAAGTGTTTTATTTTATAAAGATGATATTGAGATAAACACATTAGATGTGAATAAAAATATTTATATTTTGAATATAAATAAATCTCAAACATATAACATGACAAACAAGTAGTTCAAACTGATTTGATCATATGAGACTTATTAGTGGCAATGTTGTCTGTGACATATTAAACAAGACTCGTATATCCACACTTTTGAAGAGTGGATACTAGGACAAATTTGATTCCACTCAAATAATGTCTACGAATCTAGTTTATTAGACAAAGTGCTTAAAACACCTTTTACTTGGTAAAAGTGTAAGTGTCACCGATCTGTTAGTTCTCATTCATAGTGACGTAAGTGGGCCCATATCTAGCTAGGCTAGAGGTGGATATGAATGTTTCATGACCTTTACGGATGTGGCATCGCGTTATGGTTATGTATTTCTTTTGAAACACAAATAGGAAACTTTTAGAGTTTCGACACGAAGTAGACAAACAGATCAGCTAAAGTATAAAACCATCACGGTTAGACCATGATGAAAATACTTAAGCAATAAGTTTCTCAAATACTTGAAAGAGTATAGTATTCTTTCAATGAGGACTCATCCCGGAACACGTCAAATTGATGGTGTGTCCGAACGGAGAAATCGAATTTTGTTAGACATGATAAGGTTAATAATGAGTCGCTCTGAGCTACCTTTTATTTTCAAAGGGATAAACATTAAACAGTGCAAAACTTATTTTGAATAAGGTTCCATAAAAATCTGTTAGACATAATTCATATTTAATATGAACAGGAAAGAAACCGGGCTTTCTCATTCCTGAAGATTTGGGAATGCTAGGCATACGTTTGGATGATGCCAAACTAGAACCCAAATCGGATAAGTGCCTAATTGTAGGTTATCCTAGGGTAACCAAAGTATAGTACTTATACAACTCATTAGAGAACAATTTAATTGTTGCTCGCCATACGGTTTTCCTAAGAGGAATACCGATATGCAGTGGTAAGTGGGAGGATAGTAAAACTCGATGAAAATCGGGGTAATATTGTTCAAGGCACCGAGTCCTTAATAGAACATAAATAGTTCATCAAGGATGAAACTATACCAGTAATCTTCGAATACACGAGAACCGCGTAGGTCGAAGAGAGTCAGAAAAAAAACCTGGGGTATGGGTTTCTGATCTCACCTCGTAAAGATGTCAATCTCATTGAGGAAGACAAACCGACTACGTATGAGAAAGTGATACAAGGTATCGACTCCATATTATGGCAAAGTGCCATGAAGTTCGAAATGGATTCCATGTATAACAACTATGTTTGGATACTAGTTGTTGTACCGCAAGGCATTGCCTATTGGTACTATATGGGTCTTCAAGGAAGACATACATGGATGGCAACATACCAACATACAAAGCTAGGCTTGTAGCGAAAAGGTATCGTTATCAACATTATGTCGATTACGACGAAACCTTTTACCTGTTGCCACGGTAAATCCATTTGGATAATGCTTGTTGATGCTGCATGTTTCATTTATGAAATATAGCAGCTGAACGTCAAAATCGCTTTCCTTAAACGGAAATCTTTTGGAGGATGTTTCCAACATCCTGACGATTTCGTTGTACCAATAACTAGCAAACAAGGTTTGCAGGTTATTCGATCCATAGAAGGATTGAAGTAAGCATTATGTTCTTGGACTAATGTTTTGATGTAATCATAATGGTGTATAATTTAATTCAAAACGAAAATGATTATTGTGTATATATAAGAGGGTTAGTGGGAGCGCACTGACAATGATTGTCCTAATAATGATGATATGTCATTTCTTGGAAATGATATTCCCATAATACAATCGGTGAAAGCTTGGCTTTCATGGAAATTCTACGTAGAATCTTTGGGAGAAACAACCTTTATTCTAGGAATAAGGATCTACTGGGATAGATCTAAAAGTTGTTGGCACTCTCCGAGAACTCGTACATTGAAAAATGTACGCGACCTGGTGTCTCATACGCTTTGAGCATATGGAGTCACAATCAGGCCAATCCAAGTGATAGTCAATGGATTGATGTTAAGAACATCCTTTAGTATCTTAGATGAACTAAGGATGCTTTCTTAAACTATGGAGAAGGAGAACTTGAAGTGACTGGGTTCACTGCTGCAAGTTTCCAAACCGATAATAACGACTGTAAGTCATAATAAAGGTACTATAACGTTTGAATAACGGAATAGTGAGCTGGAAATCTTCCATGCAAGATACTGTTACCGTATAAACAACAAAAGCGGAACTTTGCTGTTACTTTCGCAGCAAAAATGGTATTTTGGATCTAAACAAATCTAATTAGATTAGATGTAGTTCTGTTAGCAGCTGAGCTAGGCTACAACACAGGCTAAAGAATTAACGGTCCCATCAACGATCAAATATGTACTTTAAACTATTTTCAATTGATTCGTCGGATCATACATCATGGCGATGTGATGTCGAATAAATCGCATCAGATGATAACCTTTTAAATCCGCAGACGAAAGTTGTTTTCTCAGTAGAAGTTTGAGCGACCCGTACATAGTTCAGGTGTAAGGCACCTGAGTGATTGGCTATAGGCCAAGTGGGAGATTGTTGGACAATTATGACCCATAGCATCACTATTTGTACAGAACATGGTGTTGTTGTACAAATTAACTATGTGACAAAGGAAATTGCTCTTTTATCATTTGTGATTAGATCACCAAGATGTATAAATGATAGAAGGTCCATATGATTAGTTCCGGATTGAGATGATATAAGACAGTATCAATCTACGAAGGTTTAATCATTAAATATCCCTAGTCTTAGTATTATCGAGATTGGACATCGATAATGCAAAATAGACTAGTATTACACTTGTGCGTGTTATGGGAGCATAACGGCATAGTTCTCATATATTTGGGTATTGGATACTCATGCAAGTGTAATAGGAGGTTGTATTTTACCGATGGTACGGAAAACAGCTTCGCTCTGGATAGACCCCTCGGAATTCCATTGGTAGTATAACTATGTATCTATGGAAGTCCGAATCATGGTAGGTGTATTTGGTCTTAACTTGAGACTTGCACCGCTAATACCTGCAACAATCAATATACTTTGGTTTTGATCGTCCAAGGGTTTAACTGGTTCTATGTACACCTCTTCTGGGTATATTGAGAATCGTAGTGTATTGGTGTGATGTCAAGATGGAAGTATGACTTCAGTTATAGTGGAGAAGATGATCACGTAGGATACGGAACTATTACTCTTAAGTACTGCAGTCATCGGGATAATATGACTAGGTCATAGTTATCCGCTTATAGAGACTAGTTGCCAGACATCCGATATGTGTTTCGTACGGGGCAGACACAATGCACCAAGCCTTGCACGTGAACATATACTGGATCGAAATACGTAATACTACGTATACTACGCCTGATATAGATCATATATTCCTATAAGAATATTTCTGGAGAATTGGGTAGGCATGGCGCTTTGCTAGAAGCCAACCATGTCTTGTAAATTGGTAAAAACGTAGTACTAGGTACGTACATGTTCGGATAGTCCGATAATCGGATTTACTGCCAACATATCCGGGGATCTCATGGGTCGCTTCCCAAAGATTCACCGATGACATATGACTCGCACTTTATTAACATAAGATTAATTAGATGAGAGAGAAAATTAATATGAGATTAATTACAGAGATATTTTATCTAAGATAAAATATTATTTAAAGAGAGAGAACGATTAATTTGGAATTAATCGATAAAATAATATATTCGATATATTATACGAAATTGGATTTCGATGCGGAATTAAAATTAGATTTTAATTCGGGCGAACGAGTTAATTTAGAATTAATTCGTTAGCGACGTGAATAGTGATTTTGCTAGGCATAATTATTTAAATACGTCGCGACGGAAATTCGTTAATTCGGAATTAGTGAACCCAAGCCCGAGAGTGTTTGCGAGCCCACTCGTATTTCGAATCGAGTGGGGTCCACAAGTCACATCAAGCGTCAAATCGCTAGTCACATCTAGCGTCAAATCACTAGTCACTTTGATTGATGTGATGTCTCAACACTTTGAGTGATTTGACAACTTGTCATGAGTGATGTGAATAGTGATGGAATAGTTGTTGGCATTAATGCCTTTGACTTTTGAAAATGGTAATTGTTTTTTGGTTTTTTGTTTTGGAAATAAAAATAAACCAAATACAAAAACACATTTTCTTCTCTCTCTCTTCATTGCTCACGGTTTTGGAGTCAAAACCTCTCCCCTCTCTCTCTCGGTTTTGATACCAATTTTTCTTCTCATCTCTTGCTTGGCCGAGTAATGGAAGAAGAACAATGAAGATTTTGTGGCAAAATCTCACTTGTGCTAGCACACTAATAAGTCTTACAATGTGATAGGGAAACCACCTTATAAGCATGGAATCACCATTAGTGAAGCTTGGAGCTTGGAGCATCAATGGAGGACATCCATGGAGGTTGGCCGATTCACTGTCGAGAGCTTCTAAGGGGAGCACAAGGATTTGTGTTCGTCGCATCGCAAAGCCGTTCATTGTAAGTATTCTGCAACTTCTTTGAGTATTTGCACATTAATTTCATTGCTTGAAATCGATCTTGGGACCTTAGAGAAACCCAACATAAACAAGCTTCATGAAGTTGGAATCTTCGATTAGATGAGATTATTACATCGTCTGGTTTTCTCAAGAATTCGGAAGAATCATGTGTTTATCAGAAGGCCAGTGGGAGCATGGTTGTATTTTTAGTCCTATATGTTGATGACATCCTAATCATTGGGAATGATTTAGGTATGTTACAAATCGTCAAAGTGTACCTTTGTAAGAATTTCTCCATGAAGGACATGTGAGAAGCTTCCTATGTTTTAGAGATAAAACTCTATAGAGATAGACAAATGAAGCTGATTGAGTTATCTCAATCAACGTACATAGATAAGATTTTGGAACGGTATAATTTTGGTAACTATAAGAAAGAAAACATACCGTTCAGACATGGGATTCATCTTTCAAAGAAAATGAGTCCACAAACAGAAGATAAAAAGGTTAGAATGTCTAACCAACCTGAGGCAAGCAGGGCCCACAACGAAAATCGGGCCCCACAACCAAAAATCGGGCCCAACAACTAGATACTTTCAACGGTGGATATATATACCAAAACACTCGTATAATCGAGAGCAACAATCTGATATGTTCGGATCGCCGATCCAACGGTCGGATCTCAACTTCCAGTATAAATCCTGAATTAACGGAAATTGTAATACGGAAAACAACCCAAACGATGTCGGATCAGGAAGTGACCACTGGCGTTGGAAAGATCTCGGCCTGAAAAGTACCCACTTGCCAGAGGTGGCCGTCATAAGTGATCGGAGGTGGCTGAAAAATGTAGAAAAGTGGCCGACGACTCGTCCTTTTCTGACGGCGCGTGGAGGAGCGTCCGGAGTCCGATGGCCTCGGTCTCGGCGGATCTGGAAAGCTGACATCGGCAGCTACCTGGCAGGCCGGCGCGTGGCGGCGGCTAATCGACGGTGAAGCGGCAGCGGCGGTTGTAAGTTTAGGCAGAGAGAGTGTGTGAGAGAGAAAATGAGAGAGAAATAATTTTTTTTTAAATTTGAACGCGTCTCCTCTCTCTCTCTTTTAAAGTCTTTCAAAGTGAAAAGGGTCAAAAGCATTTTTTTTATTATTATTTTTTGCCAAACTGTCACGCAGTATTACAAACCTTATGCTTCGTGTTTGGGTAGCATAATTTATGCCATGTTATGTACAAGACCTGATATTAGTTTCGCTGTTAGCGTAACTAGATAGATAAAAGTCATCGACAACAAGATGGGAGAGTAGATTTTGATCATCATAAAAGCTCATAAAATTGTGATTATTATATTACTAATTTCTTCTTAAGATTTAATTATTATATTATTAATATATTAGAAATTACGGTTTTTTCAATGTTCATGTAAATGAATTTTTTACATGAAATTTCAAGAACTCTAAAACCAAATTAATGTGGATTCTCTCTCTAAAATTACTCAATCCTCTTGAATCTTGATGAAATGAGTGTTGGTTGCCAGCCTTTCCACCGAAAGTAGTGCTAGCTGTGTGTGTGCAAGTTGGGCTGCAAGCTGGAAAGAGAGAAAAGGAAAACGTGTGTAGCTGTCAAGTGAACAGTGCACACGTTTTCTAAACCCTATAAAATGAGCCACCCACCCATTGTATTATTATCCCAATGTGTGTGTAGAGAGTAGAGAGTGTAGTGAGGTTTTTTGTGAGTTTCTTGTTTTGTAAACTTGTGTATTATTCTTGGTAGTAATAATACAATTCGGTTTTTCCTCAAACACTTCCTAAAGTGATCGTGTTTTCACAACAAGTGGTATCAGAGATTTGGTTTGCCATTGGGATCGAAAAACCGGTGACCGGAGCTTGGTTCGGAAAATTCGAGTTCCGGCAAAGTTGTTAAAAATTCATTTTGAGGGTACCATCAGCACGTTCACGTCGAGACGAGCACGGTGGTATTTTCCGGTGACCGAACCGACGTCCCAGAATCCCTCACGCGCCGTCCAGAAGGCTCTTCACGCGCCCTTACTCGCAGCACGCGCCTCACGCGCGCCAGAGGTTGAAGACGATCCACGTCAGCATCCACGTCAGCGACACGTCAGCGACACGTGTCAGCCACGTCAGCATACGGGTCCCACACTGCCACGTCAGCTTGCCACGTCAGCACGCCACGTCACCTTGCCGCGTCAGCTGCCACGTCAGCTGCCACGTCAGCAAAGCGGGTCCCACCTGCCACGTCAGCAAAGCGGGTCCCACCTGCCACGTCAGCACTGCCACGTCAGCAGCCTGGTAAATTTCATTTAGCCCCCTGAAGTTTTGAAATTTACAGTTTTGGCCCAGAATTTTAGGAAATTTACAAATCAGTCCCTGAGTCGGATTTAGACCAAAGAAGTGTCTATTCCACCATTTTCGACCGTTCCGGACGCAACGGTGACCTAGGATTTGTGAAATTCAGACCCGATTTTAGGGTATTCTCAATTTTAAAATTTAAAACTTAAAATGGAGATGGAGGATTCTCATTCTGGTGCAATGATTAATTGGCTGCCACTAATTACTCCCTATGGAGACCTAGGATGATAGATTTTTTACATTGTAAAGATATGTTTGATGTCATCGAGTTTAAGGGAGAGAAACCAGATTCTGTTAAGGAGTATGACTGGAACAAACTCAACAGCAAAACTTTGGGTCAGATTAGGCAGTGGATTGGTCATAGTGTCTTTCACCACGTAGCACAGGATACAGATGCTTATGAAATGTGGAGGAAATTGGAAGACATGTTCCAGGCTAAAACAGCTCGGAATAAGGCCTTAATAATGAGGCGATTGGTGAATTTGAAGCTACGGAGTGGAACTTCCGTTGCAGAACACACCAACGAGTTCCAGAGCCTGGTGAATCAGTTGTCTGCAGTAGACATGCAACTGGCAGATGAAGTTCAAGCCCTCTTACTACTCAGTTCCCTTCCTGATAGCTGGGAGACATTGGTGGTTACTCTCAGCAATTCCGCTCCAGGAGGTAAAGTTACCATGCCTATGGTAAAGGATGCCTTGTCCAATGAAGAAGCCAGAAGAAAAGACGTGGGCTCAGATCAAACAGAAGCCCTTGTCTCGGAACAACGAGGAAGACAACATGAGAAACATCAAGGTGGGAGAAGAGGCAGAAGCAAAAGCAGGGGCAGGTCCAAAGACGGGAAAAAGACATACAAGTGCTTCCACTGTGGCATAGAAGGCCACTTGAAGAAAATTTCCCGAAACTACAACGGGAGCAGGGACAAGGCAATAACCACCGCCGAAGACGAATGATGCGGAGACACTAGTAGTTACTACGGTGGATGTAGCTATATGCTCCGGCCGGGAAGAAGCATGCCTTCACACCGCAACTCAGGATGTCGAGTGGGTGGTAGATACTGCAGCCTACCACGTCACTCCTCACAGAGATTTCTTCACAACATACAAAGCAGGAGACTTTGGAGCAGTGAAGATGGGGAATACCAGTTCTTCTCAGATAGTGGGAATTGGCGAAATACAGTTGCGGACAAATGCAGGGTATACAATAACCCTGAAGGAGGTCAGACATGTTCCAGAACTTCGGCTCAATTTACTCTCGGGGGTAGCTCTTGACAGACAGGGCTATGCTAGCCACTTCGGCAACGGTACCTTTCGGATGATAAAAGGTGCCATGGTAATCGCCCGAGGACATATCTGTGGAACTTTGTATAAGACTCATGTGAAAATCTGTGCAGAAAGTCTAAATGTAGCTGAACGGGAGGCTTCTCAGAATCTGTGGCACCAGAGACTCGGTCACATGAGTGAAAGAGGGTTGTCTACCTTGACAAAGAAGGATCTAATCACCGTCTTCAAGAATGCTACTCTGGATCCTTGCAATCACTGTCTATTTGGTAAGCAACACAGAGTCTCTTTTAATTTCTCTTCTACGAAGAAATCAGAGTTACTTAGTCTGGTGTACTCTGATGTATGTGGTCCCTTGGAGGTGAACTCATTGGGCGGTAACAAATTTTTTCTGACTTTTATTGATGATGCTTCTCGGAAAGTTTGGGTGTATTTTCTGAAAACAAAGGATCAGGTCCTGGATTATTTCAAGCTGTTCCATGCCATGGTCGAGCGTGAAACAGGGAAGAAACTGAAGTGCCTTCGTACAGACAATGGAGGCGAATACACTTCCAGGGAGTTCGATGCCTACTGCGGAAGTCATGGTATTCGACACGAAGGGACTGTTCCACGCACCCCACAACACAATGGTGTCGCTGAAAGGATGAACCGCACCATTATGGAGAAAGTCAGAAGTATGATCAGTATGGCCAAGCTGCCAAAGCCATTCTGGGGAGAAGCTGTCCGTGCCGCCTGCTACCTGATCAACATATCACCATCTGTACCGTTGAACTTCGAGATTCCGGAGAAAATGTGGTCTGGTAAGAATCCTTCATATTCTCACCTCAGAATATTCGGATGTTTAGCATTTGCACATGTATCCAAGGAGCTCAGACAGAAGCTCGATGCAAGGACTACTCCATGCATCTTCATAGGCTATGGAGACGAAGAATTTGGATACAGGTTATGGGACCCGAAGGAAAGGAAGGTCATCAGAAGCAGGGATGTAGTGTTTCTTGAAGACCAGACAATAGAAGACATTGAAAAGCCCAAGATGCCTTCTAGAACCAGTGCCGATAATGTTGATGAAAATCCAGACACAACCCCAGCACCAACACCAGTGGCCACAGATGATGGGGTGCAAGACATACCAGAAGCAGAACCAGAGGAGGAAAAGGTATTGAGCAGGGGGAGCTTCAGCCTGCTCCATCAGAGGCTTTGAGTTCATCCACAGATCCGGATGACAACAGACAGCCAGAACCTCCAGTACGAAGATCCGAGAGAGGCCGGATTCCATCAGCCAGATACTCAGGATCATAATACATTCTGCTAACTGACGAGGGGGAGCCAGAAACCTTCAACGAAGCAATATCTCATAAGGACAAAGACAAATGGCTGCACGCAATGCAGGATGAAATGGAATCTCTGCAGAAGAACAACGCTTATGAGATAGTCAAGCTCCCACATGGAATGAAAGCACTGAGGAACAAATGGGTATTCAAGCTCAAGAAAGATGGCAGCGGAAAAGTGGTGAAACACAAAGCTCGGCTAGTGGTCAAAGGATTCCTACAGAAAAAGGGGATCGATTTTGATGAGATCTTTTCACCAGTGGTAAAGATGGCTTCAATCCGAGTTATCCTAGGATTGGTAGCCAGACTGAACTTGGAGCTTGAACAGATGGATGTCAAAACGGCTTTTCTTCATGGTGATCTGAATGAAGAAATCTACATGGAGCAGCCAGAAGGATTCAAGGTTTCAGGTAAAGAAAACCTTGTTTGCAAGCTGAAAAAGAGCTTGTACGGGCTCAAGCAAGCACCGAGGCAGTGGTACAAGAAGTTCGACTCATTCATGATGGGTCAAGGCTATAAAAGAACTGAAGCAGATCAGTGTGTATACATCCAGAGGTTTCCAGATGGAAGTTTCGTTGCTCTTCTACTGTATGTAGATGACATGTTGATTGTTGGACAAGAAGCAGCGAAGATCAGCCAGCTGAAGAAGGAACTCTCCAAGGCTTTCGACATGAAAGACTTAGGACCAGCTCAACAGATTTTGGGAATGGAGATTGTTCGTGACAGACAGAACAAGAAGCTGTGGCTTTCACAGGAGAGGTATATTGAACGGGTGATCAAAAGGTTCGATATACAGAAAGTCAAACCAGTCAGCGTTCCGCTAGCGCACCATTTCAAACTGAGCAAGAGTTCATGCCCCTCATCCAAGAAAGAGATAGAGGAGATGTCAGCAATACCGTATTCTTCAGCAGTTGGAAGCCTAATGTATGCAATGGTATGTACCAGGCCAGATATTGCACACGCAGTTGGTGTAGTGAGCCGTTTTCTCTCTAATCCTGGAAAACAACACTGGGAGGCAGTCAAATGGATTCTCAGGTACCTGAAGGGTACAACGAAGTTTCGTCTATGTTATGGGGGAGCTGATCCGATCTTGGAAGGCTATACAGATTCAGATATGGCGGGAGATCTTGATGGTAGGAAATCTACATCAGGATTTATCTACACTTTTGCAGGGGGAGCTGTGTCATGGCAGTCAAGATTGCAGAGGTGTATTGCATTATCCACAACAGAGGCTGAGTACATTGCCATAGCTGAGGCAGGAAAAGAAATGTTGTGGCTAAAGCGGTTTCTCCAAGAGTTATGGATCAAGCAAACAGACTACAAGATACACAGTGACAGTCAGAGTGCTCTGGACTTGAGCAAGAACTCAATGTATCATTCCCGGACGAAACATATTGATATTCGCTATCACTGGATACGCGAAGTGATGGATCAACAACTGCTGAGACTAGTGAAGATCCATACAGATGAGAATCCAGCCGACATGTTAACAAAGGTGGTTTCCCGAGACAAGCTAGAGTTGTGCAGAGACGCAACTGGGATAGCTTACAGATGATGTTTTTCAGATACCTAGAACTACGATTGGCTTGATCCTGATTCAGGGTACGTAGGCAGTCATTCAGATGCAGCCAGGGGAGGATCCTTTGGAGGATCCGATTTGGGTGATTGATGGTCGGCTCAGATTTCTGTGAAATCTTCACCGAGGGGGAGATTTGTTGGTTGCCAGCCTTTCCAGCCGAAAGTAGTGCTAGCTGTGTGTGTGGGCAAGTTGGGCTGCAAGCTGGAAAGAGAGAAAAGGAAAACGTGTGTAGCTGTCAAGTGAACAGTGCACACGTTTTCTAAACCCTATAAAATGAGCCACCCACCCATTGTATTATTATCCCAAGTGTGTGTAGAGAGTAGAGAGTGTAGTGAGGTTTTTTGTGAGTTTCTTGTGTTTGTAAACTTGTGTATTATTCTTGGTAGTAATAATACAATTCGGTTTTTCCTCAAACACTTCCTAAAGTGATCGTGTTTTCACAACAAGGAGTAATCAAATATCATAATAAGAAAATATTTGTAACTATTTCCTTTATAAATAATGCATTAAAACACTTTGTAACCGCCAAGTGAATATGATAATAAGGATTTGTAACGAATGAAGATTAATTGTATAGTTAAAGCTAGCAACGGTTTCAGTAATAAATAAAATTCAATACTCAGAATGAAAACGTCTGTATATAAATCAAACTCTAAGAATAAGATGTTGAAGCAGTTTAATTCATCGACAAGAAAATGAAAAATGAGTCTGTTTAACAAAGTTTTGTTGTTGTTGTTTGTAGTGTTGGGTTCTTTGCACGAGTCAGCATATGCTTATTATTACAAGAGATTAAAACATGAGCTCCCAAATCATTGTCTCATGCGACGTCTCCCAAATCTTCCATGTTCATTGTGAAGCAGGAGACGATGATTTGGAGCTTATGTTTTAAAAAAATGGGGAAGATTTCCAGTGGGAACGACACTATACTTTTGTCGTGTGACATTATTCCATGATTCTATCACTCCGTTGGTTGGATTTTTTTGAAGTAAACAAAAAAAATAAACTCTTGGTCGAAATTGTTTGATTTTTTTCTTAGGAAAGATAGACGATGTTGAACTAATTGTCTTTGCAGTTTTATTAATGTCCTCACTGTTATTGTTTACGCTATTCTAACACTGTTTAATTGCTTTTTTTTTTTTCTTTGGGTGGGGGGTGATGTTACTGGGTTATTACTACGTTTGTTGTTGTCCCCTGTTTGTGATGCCATTATTGCTAGTTTTTGGTGCTGATGTCGCTGGATAATCGTAATTTATACTTGCTATTCTGCTGCTATTGTCATTGTTGTTCTGCAGTTGTTGTTTCGCTGCTGTCATTTGCAATTTTTGCTGCTTTTGGGGATGATGTTGCGGATTTTGGTGGCTGATCTTGGCGTCGGAGTTTGCTGTTTGTGGTGTGATGTTACAGCTATGCTTTGCTATGTAAACGTAAACTGCTGTTTATTATTGGGCGCTGTTTATGTTGCGTGGGATGTTATTGCTGTCTTTGTGATGATATTTTAGTGGCCCATACCGTTGTTCAGCTGGTTAATATTGGCGTAGGACATGAGGTTTAGTGAGTTCTTGAGTTTCTTCTATGTAAACGGTGGGCTGACTAATTCCATTTTTTATGTATGTGATGGGAATTCAATGTGTTTTGATGTACGAGTAATTATATGATATTGAATTTGGACATTCGGTAGAAAATTAAAAAAAAAAAAAAAAAACACTTGTTTCTTTTACTAGCATACCAAATAAACTTTATCCTAACCTTCTACTTTTCAAGGAAAAAGATATAAAAAAAATATCCTGCTAAGGGCAATTTCAAAATTAATGTTGGTATAGGCTTTGTTTGGAGTTATTATAGATGGGGAGTAAAAATTAAAAATTTTAATTTTTACAGAACATAATTTTTGAAGGAAATCTTGATTATTTTTATAAAAAATAAAAAATAAAAAGAAAAACCAACCATATAGAAAAGCCTAATGGCAATTTAATCTTTCAAAATGACCTAGTACAGACCTAAACTTGCTACTTCTCGTAATTAATAACCATTTGGACCTGTATGGACTAATCAATACAGGGTTATGAAGAATGGTTTTGTTTTACTTGACTAATTGGAAATTTCTAGGAATTATGGAAACAATTCCACTTTAAATTAACGTCCACAATAAATGCCAGACTTGAAAAATTTAGTAGTGGAAAAAAAAGCCATATATTTCCCTTGTGACTTTCATAAGACTAGACTTTGAATATTCCAAATTTTTGTGAATATTGGATGTTCCACACAGGCAGCAAAACAACCAGTCCCCTTTAAACTAACGTCCACAATAAATTCAAGACTTTTAAGACTATTGATATAAAAAAGTGGCAAATTTTAAACACAAAATATTGATGTTTTATAATTTAAAAATAACTTTATTTAGAATATATGTATTTTGTTATCATTCTTTTATCTTTCCTATATATAAATATCATTTTCCTACATTTAATATTCCAGTTTTGTCTATTACAGGATTTTTAATTTCCAATTTTATCTTTTTAATAAAATTTTAATATATCAAGAGAGTTGTTACTTTGCTTTCAATTTATAAACTAATCAACGAATGGACGACTACGATCTGCAGAAACTGCTGATTTTGGTGGCTGATCTTCGTTGTCCAAGCGCCGCCAGTCGCAGTCACGTGCCTCACGCGCGTCCAGAGGTTGAAGACGCTGACGTCAGCACCACATCATCGCCCAGTCAGCACCAAGTGAGCCGCCATATCAGTCTGTCCTGCACAGTCATCAGCCCAGTCAACATGACAAGCAGCAACACAGTCAACTGCCACGTGTCATCAGTCAGCTGCCACATCAGCATATGTCACGTCAGTAATGCCACATCAGCAAAAATCTGGTGATTTTCAGAAAGTTCCATAAACTTTTTAGAAATTGCACTTAAGTCCTTGGACTTTTGGAAATTGCAATTTGTCCCTTGTAATTTCTGAAATTTGTAATTTGGTCCATGTGTCGGATTTTGACAAACGAAGTATCATTTCCACCATTTTTGATCATTCCGGACGCAACGGTGAGGTCCATTTTTTGAAATTTTACTTATAAAACTGTACTACATTAAGAAGATGATGGGGTTGAAATACTAGGAAGGTACAGCTGTGGCGGACCACATCAATGATTTCCTCGGAACAATGAAAGAATTGTCTGGATATGGCATAGACTTCAGAGATGAGGTAAATGGCTTAATACTCCTTAATACGTTACCAGAATCTTGGGAAACGTTCAGATCTACGGTGATAAATTCAGCCGCAAATGGGAAACTCACTATGGAGAAGGCAAAAACTAGGATCTTCGAGGAAGAAAAGGGGACGAGAATACATGAGTCAGCATTAGCCTCAACCTCAGAAGCTTTAGTGACTGAGAAGAACACCAGAAGGGGGAGGAGTAAAAGCCGAGACCTAGGGAGATCAGACAAGAACCGAGGTAAATCAAGAACTAGAGATATTGAGTGCTACCACTACAAGAAGAAAGACCATATGAAGATGGATTGCTACAAACTGAAGAACAAGCAATCTAGGAGAGATGGTGACTCTAACTAAG
Source organism: Zanthoxylum bungeanum (assembly GCA_019454045.1). Taxonomy (NCBI): domain Eukaryota; kingdom Viridiplantae; phylum Streptophyta; class Magnoliopsida; order Sapindales; family Rutaceae; genus Zanthoxylum; species Zanthoxylum bungeanum. The sequence goes on from SKCR01029769.1 coordinate 33,513, forward strand.
AAAGAATTGCTACTACCACCGATAAAACCTCGAAAGAATTATGTATTATGTATGAAGAAAATATTGTGAATCTTGTCAGCCACGAGACCAGTTGGGTGATAAATAGTGGCGCCTCTATACAAGCCACATCTAACAGAGACGTCTTCTCATCTTACACACACCAGAAGACTACGGTGCCGTAAGGATGGGGAATGATGGCTAATCCAAAGTCGTCGGTATTGGAGACATCTGCCTTGAAACAGACAACGGGACAAGGCTAGTGTTGAAGGGAGTGAAGCACATCCCAGACATCCGGTTAAACCTGATCTCAACAGTGTAACATCCCGCCTAAGTCAGGATGCTACCGGCAAGAGACAGGCTAAACCCATCTCCATAAGCCTCTGGTTCTGACGAAAATTCGGCATGACCTTTGCAAAATGTCACGCAACCTGGATCAAAGTCCAGCACCATCATACAATCTATAGGGCCCAACTCATACTATAATACTAAAACAACCAACTCATACTATAATACGAAAACAACCAACTCAAGACATAATACAATTGGGCTCCATGCCCGAAAATACGAAGAAACAAAAACTTTTACAAACTACACTTATACAATTCAATTCTCTACAACTAGACTTGTTACAACTTGACTCCGATACTCCCAAGACCTGGTGACTGGCTGACTGCAATCGCTGCTATCCAACTCCTCAAGCTCCGGAGACTGTGGTCGACCGATCGGGTCACCAACCTGCAAAACACATATGCAAAAACTGGATTCCATTTTATATTAATCATGCCCTAATATCAATTATACGCATCACAAATGACTACAAGGATATATGATATACACATAATTAATAACCTACTCAAACATCACTATACCAATAAGATCTATATCTAACTATAAACCTATATATATATATATATATATATATATCTTATAATGAACTTATCCTTTTATGTCGACTAATACATCTATAGACACAGCTAGACGTAATATATAACCCAGTAAGCTCTTATGATGTTGGTAGTCTGAAATTTATCGAAACCAGTTGAAAATACATTTAAGAAATCCTTCATAAATAAAATTAATTTCAAAATCCATTTCGTAAAATCATACCGATCATCCAGTATCACTCACTGGACGAAATATAAACGATCGCCCAATGTCCGAATCGCGCGCACAGATCGGACAATGAACGTACCGATCCCTTGCCGACAGAGGGTTGGGTCGTACCATTCTGATGGCTTAGACCCTACGATCACCCCGACGGAAACATATGATGAGTCATGAAAAACATAAATGCATACACCGATCGTCGGGGCGGAAACATAACAATGATCGATCATCTCAGTGGAAACACATCAAGAAAACGTAAAACGACCGCTGAGACGAAAACATAAAAAGAACATCATATCGTATAATATTAAAAGTAATATCGAAATGCATTAAATCAATATGCAATTCTTTTAAAATCATTTCCCCCCAAAAGAAAAATATGTGTCAGTCAAAAATAAATTTTTGATGCAAGATTTTCAAAATACATACCGATCGTCCACTGCTCAGTCGCGCGCAAAGACCTAACAGTGTACGGACCATGTCGACAGGGTAGCGGGCCAGCCATTTTCTGATGGTCTGGACCCATAACGAGCGCCCCGGCGGCCAACCCGGAACGAAACATAACCGATCACCACGGAGGGTCAAAAAAATAAATCATCAATCACCGTGGCGGAAACAATTTCTTTATCCTTTATAAACAAAATCAAAACTTTGAAAACCAGAAATCAAATACCAAGTTATCAAAATATGTTTCAAAACATTTCACGATTCAGACTATCAACATCATAGAACTTTTTATATCTCGAGATATCTAGACTTCACAATACTTATTCACATTCCTATACAACCACATACTTTATAATAGTCACAACCTATATTCATAATAAACTTTATCACTATAAAAGTATTCATCAAGACATGTTTTATGTAAGTTCATTTACGTATTCAGTGTATTCATTACTTATTCAAACCATTCGGCCATACTAACCACACACATATGCACATTACACAATCTTCCACAATCATAAGGCATTAACCACACTACAATAATGCCATTACGCACAATAGCAGATCTTCCTTAACAAATTCAGTCATGCCTAGTTCCACCCAAAGTTTAAAAACAAATTCACTTCAATCCCAATACACATTACATAATATGTATCATGTACATTAATTTTTAATACAACCAACATTATCATAAGATTAGCACATTAAATTTTTCTAACAAGATGTGAATGGCTAAAAATGCCGATTACTCAGATAGGAGCCCGGTTGCCTTTTAATAGGTTTTATTATGGGTGTCCAACAATAGGATATACTAATCAGTTGAGGTCGAACCAGAACCTAATTTGATTCAGTTATTATATTTTGAAATCATAACCTATCCGATATAATAGGGTTTCCTGCACCATCAATTTCAATTTGGTTTCAGCCAATTCCTTATTTTTCTGTATCTCATGAGAAATAACAATAACGTTTAGCTAAAATTATTTTACTAAAACACACCTCATTAGAGTCACTGCAAATCAATATTCATTAGAATTACTACAAGTTATTGACCATAGATAGCATAACAGAAGTAACAGTAGCAGTATCAATTAAAAAAAAGAAGCAGTAGTGTGAAAGACCATCAATGGAAGCAGTAACAGATAAATAAAAATAGAAGCAACGACAGCAAACAAAAGCAGCAACAAAACAAAACAGAGACAACAGCATCATCAGTAAATACAACAAACAGAAGCAGCAGTAAACAGATCTGAAAATTCTAAAAGAAAGCAAACAAAAACTCAAAACTATGCAGCCTGTACCGAAGCAGTAACATAACAGTTGAACTAAATTGATATAATCATCCAACAATGCTGTAACGATAACGCCACCAGGAATAACATAAACAACAGTAGTTAAGAATAATAATATAATTAATTCAAGATCAAATAATATAAATGATTTAATAGAAATACTAATACTATAAGTGGTGGGTCACTTCTCACACTATAAAATCAATTTCATCCATATCATCTTCATTCGTCACCACACTCATTTTTATTATAAGTTGTAATAATCAAGTTAATAATCCCAAAAAAAAAGCAGCGCTAAATGAGACTCGTAACCTTTAAAAAAAAAAAAAAAAAATTGGAAATCCAAAACCCCCAAATCAGCTACTGGTTTCGGTCAAGATGGAGATTTGGGGTTTTCATTTCCTTTGCATTCCTTACCAGATAATGATGAAAATGGCAAGCTAATGGAGTATTTCAAGCTTGAAGGGTGTTTCTTCTTCTTCTCTCTCTCCCCATCGGTCTTCTTTCTCGACTTCTCCCTTTTTTTTTGTGCCTTCTGCGTTTCTGTCTGTTCCTGTATATGTGACCGTGTGTGTGTTATGCTAATTCCATGGGTGTGTGTGTCACGTGTGTGTAGATATTAGGGAAGTGTGTGCTAGAAGTTTCTAGGGTGTGTATTAAAAAAAATATCTAGGTTTATTTATTTATTTATTTTTACTGATATAGTAATTATAATTTCACCTTCTCATTTAATCCAATATAAAATTACAATTAATTTCATGAAAATGCTCCCATTTTATAATTAAATTAACTTCGCGTTTGGACGCGACCTCACAAGCGAAAAAAAAATTCACGCGATCTCGCTAAAATAACCCGGGATGTTACAAACAGGCAAGCTGGATGATGAAGGTTTCTGCAGTACCTTTAGTTACGAAACCTGAAAGCTCACTAAAGGATCAATGGTGGTGGCACGAGGTAAGAAAGATTCAACTTTATATTTGATGCATGTTATGAATTACAATAGGAGCATAAATATCGTCAACAGTAATGAGGCAGCTGAGCTATGGTGCGAAAGGGTCAGAAGCTTGCTTTCACAAGCTAAGTTACCGAAGACATTTTGGGGGAGGCATTTAACACAACAGTACATGTTTTTAACATGTCCCCAGTGGTCACACTGAAAGGTAATGTTCCTAACCAAGTTTGGACAGGTAAAGAAGTGTCATACGAACACTTAGATGTCTTTGGGTACAAAGAATTTGTACATATCCCAACGGATGAGAGATCCAAGTTTGATGTAAAGACGCGACAGTGTGTCTTTATTGCCAATGGGCAGGATGATTTCGGCTACAGATTGTATGATCCTGTGGAGAAGAAAATTGTCAGAAGCCGAGATGTTGTCTTTATTGAAGACCAGACCATAGAAGATATCAGAAAGGAATTGAAGATAATGCCCCAGCAATACATAGATGTGAATCCAGAACCTCATACACCGGTGCCAGTAAGAGTTGAAGATGAGGTTCCCAGATATGGAGGTGCATGTGATAAAGCTCCCACAGATGATGATCATGATCACCACCAGTACTAGAAGTTATACCAACAGTTCCACAGAGAAGGTCTGACAGAGAAAGACGATTTTCAACTAGATACTCTGCATATGAGTATGTGCTGGTTACTAACGGAGGAGAACCCGAGAGCTATCAGGAGGCTGTGGAAATAGATGACAGAGAAAAGTGGGAGGAAGCCATGCAAGATTAGATGAAATATTTGCATGACAATCATACTTTCAAGTTGGTGAAATTGCCAAGAGGAGTCTTTTTGAGCAAAGACTGGCAACAACAAACTGTACTACATTAAGAAGATGATGGGGTTGAAATACCAGGAAGGTACAGCTTTGGCGGACCACATCAACGATTTCCTAGGAACAATGAAAGAATTGTCAAAAACCAGAATCTTCGAGGAAGAAAAGAGGACGAGAATACATGAGTCATCATCAGCCTAAACCTCAGAAGCTCTAGTGACTGAGAAGAACACCAGACGGGGGAGGAGTAAAAGCTTAGGCCTAGGGAGACCAGACAAGAACCGAGGTAAATCAAGAACTAGAGATATTGAGTGTTATCACTGCAAGAAGAAAGGCCATATGAAGAGGGATTTCTACAAACTGAAGAACAAGCAATCCAGGAGAGATGGTGACTCTAACCAAGAAAGAGTTGCTACTACCACCGATAAAACTTCTTAAGAATTCTGCATTTTGTATAAAGAAAATATTGGGAATCTTGCCAGCCACGAGACTAGTTGGGTGATAAATAGTGACGCCTCCGTATACGCCTGACCGGCGTAAACACACACGTATAACGCAAACGCACGTATCGTTCAAGTAGTATAAAAATATCGATCCCACGATGACTTAATTCCTACTGTTGTTATTAATTGTTGATACTATTTAATTACAGATATCTAATTATAAAGAGAAGGGAATTGATTGCTTGATTGATTTGATTTTGTAGATTTGCTAAATAAGTAAATAAATAAAAGACAAAAGAAAATACTAAAGAAAATAAAAGACTCAAAGATCTAGGGTTGTGAATCTTTCTAATATCAATTAAAAGATGAAGTAGTTAAATCATAGTTGGGTAAATTATTGAATTATTAATCTGAACACTAAATTATGTAAAAGCCTCTTTCGAATGATCATTTACAAATACCTAGTTATAATCCAATTGAACCATATGTCTATGTCAATTAAATTACATAGATTCATTAAGGTTAAGTTCCAATTATGACTACCCCCGCCCGACATGTATATTTCTATCCTGTAAGGAAATCTTTTAAAGGGTTATCTATCCTTAAGGAAGATCGTGGGTTGTTGAGACTAAGGTTTTAAACTTAAAATCCCTATGTCTAGTTTATTTTAAGTTTACCTAATCAATTTTATTAGTGATCAGTTAATAAAAAGCATTAAGATTATGACTCAACAAATAACTCTTTAATTACCCAAACTATAATCTAACCCTTTTTTAAATCCGGTGATATTAGATTTAATCACAACCATAGATATTTAACTTAGTTACACACATAGCTAAAACTAATAAAAACTTAAAAGACATAAAATGAAATTACTGAAAAGTAATAAAAAAAAATGCTAAGGTAAAAGGAATTAACTTATACTTTTTACTATTTAGATATCTCCCATAAAATAATAATATATTAACTTGTGATATTTTAAACCAACCGTCCAGAATGGCGGTATCCTGATTAAGTCAAATTCAAATATACCAGCCATAAGGCGGAAAAAATATAAACTTAAATCAACCGTCCAGTGTGGTGGTATCTTCATTAAGTCAGGTTAACCAGATTAAATAAAATAACCAACCGTCCGGAAATGGCGGTATCATTTATTAATCTGATTTTAAATAGTTTATATATCATATTTTAATGGAGATTAATCGAAAAAGCAATAGTATAAGAATTACCTTATTACCTCAGCATGGAGAGGTTACCCCCTCATGGATGGATAGAATTACTACTACAAAGCGTAAATAAAACTGAATAAAAGAAGAAAATATGAAGAACTCTCTATTATATAAGTATTTACAGAGGATTTGGTACATTGAAACTAAGAAATTCAAAATCTATTTATAGGCAAAAAAAATCTAATTTATTATTATTATTTTTTGATTTTTTATTTTTTTATTTTTTTATTATTATTTTTCTGATTTTTATTTTTTAATTATTTTATTATTTTTTTTGGATCACTGAATTTTCGACACGTGGCATGGTGGCTAAAAATGACGGCTCGTTGAATTTCTGACATGTGGCATGGTGGTGCAATTACCAAAATACCCTCAGTGTCGGGACGCCCAAAATTACCAAAATATTATTTTTGCCAAATTTCACAATTTTGCTCCAAATCACCTCCAGAATATCTTGAAACTTTATTTTGGTGTCGGGATGCCCAAAATTACCAAAATACCCTTTGTGTCGGGACGTCCAAAATTACCAAAATACCTTTTTTGCCAAATTTCACCAAATTTCACAGTTTTGCTCCAAATCACCTCCAGAATGTCCTGAAACTTTATTTATCTACAAAATAACACAATACACATCAAAATATTCACAAAACTCCAGAAACTATACAAAATATTAAGTTAAATGAGTGGGAAATAGTGATAGTTTTACCACTCATCACACCCCCAAACCTAACATTTTGCTAGTCCTCGAGCAAAATAAAATAAGATAATAAAATTTAACTAAGCCACTTTCGTAGGGATCACGATTGCATTTAGCATATGCAACAAGCCTTTAAACCCATAGGTGTCCCTAGTGGACGAGTTATAGTCTCGTGAGGGTTTACAGCAATGATACCCACAAACATTTTATAAAAGTAAAAAGGTAGTAAAACTAATGCACACAAAAGCAAAAAGACAAGAGAAAAGAGAATAAAGAAGTTAGTGACTAATTAGGTGAAACTTCTACTCCAAGTTTAGTAGTTGTTTTGTTTCATTCTAAATTATTAAATAAGTAAATTCTCCGATTATTTTTACCGTTTCTTCATATACACAGCTAACAAAGTATTATACAATTCATTTTTGCCCACAACAGTCATAAGTGCATTTGATAAGAGAATAATATTTTTGTCCTAAAGTTTTATCAGAATTCACACCTTTTTGTAGTAATGGAATAAATTTTCTGATTTTTCTGATTTTTTTCTTTGATTTTTTTCTATTTTTTATTTATATACAATATCTTCCATCTATGTTGCGAGCTTTGGGTCGGTGGGTCCCAAACCAGTTGGCTTTAGGGCGCCAGATGTTAAAACACCCATACGGACTTAATTACCCAGACTTCAGATATATATTTTATTTTCTATCATCTTTTTGATCCATGTAGCTAGTGTTGGGCCAATGACTCCCAAACCAGTTGGTTTTAGGGCATTAGATATTAAAATACCCTTACAGACTTAATAACTCGGATCTCAGACGTTTTTTTTTTGTTTTTTTTTTTAATATTCCATCACTTTTTGAGATGTTTCCTCCAATTAAACTAGAGTACTAGATATTACAAACTTTTCAATTTTATCCTATGTCTGTATGTTACCATGTATGTTGGTAATACCTGTCAACTAAGTATATGAAGATCTATTTTAGTCAGTTTTATGGAGAATTTACAGATTAAATAATTCAAAAGTGAATAAACAAAAATTAACTTGTTTTGAATTAGGTTTGAAATACGTCTCAGGAGTGAGAATTCCTTACACAGCTATTTCTTACCAATTTCATCTTTTAGTCAACATAACAACAAAACGTTTCTACTGGTCATATAACTATAATTTACATGTGGTTTTAGAAGTGTAATCAAAGGCTCTCTGATGAGTGGTATTTATACCACTATTTCCCACTCATTTGACCTAATGTTTTGTATTGTTTCTCGAGATTTATGAACGTTTTGATGTGTTTTGTTGTTATTTTGCAGATAAATAAAGTTTGGACAGCACTGGAAGCAATTTGGGACAAAACCGGACAAAAATTCGTCAATAGGAAAAATTCCATCTTCTGCGCGTCGCGACGCTGGAGCCTTGCGCGCCGCGACGCCCAGCGTGCGCCGGTTCTGCTAAAATGCGCCGTGGTCAACGGGTCAACAATTTGAAAAGTTTGACTTTGCTAACGTGCGCCATGCCACGTGTCACCATCACAGAAGACTTGCTAACGTGCGCTGCCACGTGTCATCATCTCAACGGTGCCGACAATCATCATCTACGCTAACGTGCGCCAGGACACGTGTCAACATCTCAACGGCCATGCTAAAATGCGCCCATGCCACGTGTCAAGATCAGACGCTGCCGAAAATCTCACATCACGATGACGTCATCAATGACGTCATGAACAGTGCCACATCAGCGGATCAGCTCTGAGTCAACGAATCAGCAAGTGACACGTGTCACTGTAGCGCACGGCGTGACGCGCAGCGAGCGTCGCGACGCGCGCACCCCATCGATGCCTATAAATTGAGCACCCGATTTCAGAAATTTGTATCCCATCCTCTCTCTTCAATTCCTTCTAAGGAGAGAGTTTCTCTCTCTAGAACTCTTTAGTTTTTATTTTTTTTTACTTTTGTAAATAATTTTTAATTAATTTTTGTAATAATAGTAATTTTATTTTACTTTTTACTTTCTTTTACAGTTTTTAATATTTACTTTTTACTTTTTACAGTTTTTACTATTCACCGTGATGAGGTAATTTCCTTATGTTCGGGTGAAAGGTAATTTCTTTTACTATTACTATTTAGATTAATCTCCCTTAAAAATAATATATTTACTATTTAAATTGGACTTAATCAGGATACCGCCAGATTGGTCGGTGGGTAATAAAACAAATATTCCGCTTTATGGCTGGTTATTTTGGTTCTTCCTTTATGGCTGGTTATTTTGGTTCCGCCTTTATGGCTGATTATTTTGGTTCCGCCTTTATGGCTGGTTATTTTGGTTCCGCCTTTATGGCTGGTTATTTTGGTTCCGCCTTTATGGCTGGTTGATATTAATCACAAGTTTTTATATTATTTTAATGGGAGATATCTAAATAAGTAGTAGTAGAAATAATTCCTTTTACCTTAACATTTTATTTTATTTTACTTTTCAGTATTTTTTTTTATGTTTTTATTAGTCCTAGTTATGTGTTAGTTATCTAGGGGTTGTGATGACTTTTAATATCACTAGTTTATAAGGGATTATTTTATAGTTTGGGTAATTTATAGGTTTACTTATTAAGTCTTAAGCTTAATGCTTCTTATTGTCTGATCACCAATAAGATTGAAATGGTAAATCTAAAATGAACTAGACATAGGGATTTTAGGTTTCAGCCTTAGACTTAATAGCCCACGATCTTCCTTGAGGATAGATAACCCTTTAATAGATTTCCTTACAGGATAGGAATATACCTGTAGGGCGGGGGTAGCCATAATTGGAACTTAGACTTAATGAATCCAGGTAATGTGTTTGACATAGGAATATGGTTCAATTGGGTTATACTGGGTATTTGTAGTTGACCATCGGAAGAGGCTTTTACATAATTTAGTGTTCCAGGTTAGTAAACTGATTTATTACACAAACATAAAATAATCACTTCATCTTTTAAATGATATCAAAAGAAATCACAACCTTAAGAACTTTGTGTCTTTTATTTTCCTTAGTATTTTCTTTTATCTTTTTATTTATTTATTTAGCAAATCTTCAAACAACAAATCAATCAAGCAATCAATTCCATTCTCCATTTAATTAGATATTTGTAATTAAATAGATTCAATAATTAATAACAACAGTAGGAATTAAGTCATCGTGGGATCGATATTTTTATACTACTTGAACGATAAGTGCGCTTGCGTTATACGTGTGTGTTTACGCCGGTCAAGTTTTTGGCACCGTTGCCGGGGACTTATATTTCTTGAGTTGTTAATTTTGAAGTTATCTAATTTACTTGTATCTAATTTTCTTTATTTTTATCTGTAATTTTTATTTATTTCTTTTGATTTCAGGTGACTTACAAATGGAACATTACTGGGAGATTGAAAGATTACGTGCTTTACAAGAAGAGACACCCCACATTTGGGAGCAACAGTTCGGTTTTCTGAGGCCTGTTGTCGAGCCCAATGATTATCACTGGATGCCAGAATCAAGCATTACTACATTTGCTCAACAGAACTCAATGTGGAGATGTGATACATGTAATGGTGACCACCCAAGCGATTATTGCGAATACAACTACCATCCAGGGTGGCAGAACTATCAAGATCCTTCATGGTACGAAGAACCATCACATTTCAAGGAATCACATTTTTCATCTTATCCACCATCTTCCTTCGATCCTTATCAACAACCAGAACCATCCGAGGAAGATCAATTGATTCACATGTTCAAAGAACAAGCAGCTCAATTTCATGCACAAGTTCAGAGTAACACAGAATCCATACAGAGAATGACAGATCAGATCAGACAATTAACAGAAAACCAGAACTATATACCTCAAGAACCATTCTCAGATGACACTGATGAAGCCTTCGAGTACCAATCATTTCACAATGACATTTCAACAGAGAGGAGGCTGAGCAGTATCAACAACCAGAGGTATCCGTTCAGGAGCCCGAACCGGCAAAGTCTCGATTTGATTTCTATTATTCAGATTCTGACGAGGATGAAGCTGAAATATTTGTACCAACTGCATCAAAAATTGAGGATGGAATTCTGTATCCTCAAAATGAAGATCTTGGAGAATGCTTTGCACAAATGTTTGATGAAGATCTACCTGAGCCAATCATTTCAACCAGATCAGAGGATGAAGACCTAAAATCTGACATTTCTTTTCATCCTCAGGTTGAAAATTTTGAAACATGTATTTCACAGATGACAGATGAAGAGCTGAATGCAGAAATTTTCAAATACATCTGCGAAGAAAAGGTGGAGCAAAAATAAGAGCAAATGGAAGAGCAACAGTCAGACCAAAATAAAGATCCAGAGCATTCAGGAAAAACATCGCTGTGTTGGGGAGTACAAATCAAAGATATCACCCAGAAGCTTGACAGAATGGAATTTCCATTCCAAGTCAAGCACCATACGAGACCTCCTGATTTTCTTTCTTTCTTTTCAGGTACTACTGGAGCAACAAAAGTCAAAAAGGTGGCACGAGCACTGAATGAGACAAAATTCTTTTTGCCATTTTACCGTTGGAAGAGACCATTCAAAAGCAACGCTCATGGGATTGTCTTTAATCGGACATCCAAAATGACATTGAAACCTCCTTAACAGATGAATTTTAGTCACGTCTGGCTGAAGACGAAAAATTCAGCGCTAGCAGGGAGGCAACCCATGCAATTTTTTTGTAATTTGTTTTGTGTGAACTTTTTAATTTTGTGTGTTATTTTGTAGGAAAAGGCACAAACGAAGCATTTTAAAACAGAAGGAATTATGTTTGGCAATCAAATATAAGAAATAATTCATTAGCAATGGCTGAATAAGGAATGAAATCTTGAGACTCATTCTAATGAATTTATACCAAACGAGTGGCGTATTGCATACACAATTCTGTTACCTTAATTATTGCTTTGATTCGCTTTTCTGTTGTAATTATCTTTATTTTCGTAGACAGGATCCAGACTTTTTGACCTTTCACGATTTCTTTGTGTTTAGCTAACAAACTTCATCTGGAAGATACTTCTGCTATTATTACTCACCCTTTTTCAGGTACTATAAATTCAGCCCGTCATTGCACTTTTGAAGTCATCCTAATTTGAGAAAGAAATACATAGAAAAATGGAAGCCACTTCTAGAAGACGAGTTGAAAACATTTGTGTGTTTTGCGGTAGTACTGTTGGTACTAAACCACAATACATAGAAGCAGCACGGGAATTGGGTCGAGTTTTAGCTGCAAGGAATATGCATTTAATATATGGCGGAGGCAATCTCGGACTTATGGGGATCGTTTCAAAAGCCGTACAGGAAGGAGGCAGTCATGTTTTGGGAATCGTCCCAAAACCCTTGGCAGAGGCAAATCTCATTGGATCATCAAACGGAGAGGAACTGATCGTATCAGGTATGTCTGAACGCCTGGTAGAAATGATTAACCGTGCTGATGCTTTTATTGCCTTGCCAGGTGGTTTAAGGTACATTGGAGGAATTTTTATAGTTCTATCTTGGGCGAACCTGAACATACACCAAAACCACTTGGACTACTCAACGTTGATGGATTTTATGATTTTCTTTGTGTGTTTCTTGATGATGCTCGGAGAAATGGGTTCCTGTCAAAACCTATGAAAGATCTTCTCTTCACTGCCAGACTTGCTCCGGATCTAATAGACCAACTCATAGCCTATGAACCACAAGTTGACCCTATCCTATCAAAAATAAATTGGTCTGAGGACGATCGTGGTAAGAGGCGTCGAATTAATCTGGATCTTAACCTTTAATTTTCTGTAGATTTCAGCTAACTAGGTACAACTTTCTAACTCTCCTTTTACTGTTTAAGACATTGGGGACAATGTCTCATTTAGGTTTGGGGGAGGGATTTAGTTGATTAGTACCTTGTTTTTAGTTTGTATGTTGTTTTTATTTTTAGTCCAAAAGTTTTCGAAAAATACAAAAAAATTGAAAAATTTTCAAAAATTACAAAAATATTTTGCATTTTTGTGTTTTTATTTTGACTAAAAAGGTGAAATTGGTGAGAGGTAGCTGAGTAAGGAGTTTTCACTCCTGAGACGTATCTCAAGCCCATTTTCGAAATAAAGTTAATTTTTGTTTATTTCCTTTTGAATTATTTAATTTGTGAATTCTCCATAAATCTGACTAAAATGGATCTTCATATGTTCAGTTGACAGGTATTATGAACTTACATGGAAACATACAGTCATGAGCTAAAATTGAAAAGTTTGTAATATTCCGTGCTATAGTTTAATTGGAGGAAGCATCTCTAAATAGTGATGGAGTAAAAAAAAAAAAAAACGTCCGAGATCCGAGTTATTAAGTCTGTAAGGGTGTTTTAACACCTAGTGCCCTAAAACCAACTGGTTTGGGAGTCACTGGCCCAAAGCTCGTTACATGGATCGAAGATGCTGCAAAAATATATATATCTGAAGTCTGAGTAATTAAGTTCGTAGGGGTGTCTTAACACCTGGTGCCCTAAAGCCAACTGGATTGGGAGTCACCAACCCAAAGCTCGCTACATAGACGGAAGGTATTGTATATAAATAAAAAATATAAAAAAATCAAAGAAAAAATCAGAAAAATCAGAAAAATTATTCCATTGCTACAAAAATGTGTGAAGTCTGATAGAACTTTAGGACAAAAATATTACTCTCTTATCAACTGCACTTATGACTGTTGTGGGCAAAAATGAGTTGATTAATATTTTGTTGGCTGTGTATATGAAGAATGGTAAAAAGAATCGGAGAATTTACTTATTCGGTAATTTAGAAAGAAACAAAACAACTAGTAACTTGGAGTAGAATTTTCACCTGATTAGTCATTAACTTTCTTTATTCTCTTTTCGCTTGTCTTTTTGCTTTTGTGTCCATTAGTTTTAACTAACTTTTTACTTTTGTAAAATGTTTGTGGGTATCATTACTGTAAGCCCTCACGAGACTACACTCGTCCACTAGGGACACCTAGGGGTTTAAAGGCTTGTTGCATATGCTAAATGCAACTGTGATCCCTACAAAAGTGGCTTAGTTAAAGTTTATTATCATGTTATTTTATTTTCTGTTTTGCTCGAGGACTAGCAAAATGTTAGGTTTGGGGGTGTGATGAGTGGTATTTATACCACTATTTCCCACTCATTTGACCTAATGTTTTGTATTGTTTCTCGAGATTTATGAACGTTTTGATGTGTTTTGTTGTTATTTTGCAGATAAATAAAGTTTGGACAGCACTGGAAGCAATTTGGGCAAAACCGGACAAAAATGCGTCAATAGGAAAAATTCCATCTTCTGCGCATCGCGACGGTGGAGCCTTGCGCGCCGCGACGTCCAGCGTGCGCCGGTTCTGCTAAAATGCGCCGTGGTCAACGGGTCAACAATTTGAAAAGTTTGACTTTGCTAACGTGCGCCGTGCCACGTGTCACCATCACAGAAGACTTGCTAACGTGCGCTGCCACGTGTCATCATCTCAACGGTGCCGACAATCATCATCTACGCTAACGTGCGCCAGGACACGTGTCAACATCTCAACGGCCATGCTAAAATGCGCCCATGCCACGTGTCAAGATCAGACGCTGCCGACAATCTCACATCATGATGACGTCATCAATGACGTCATGAACAGTGCCACATCAGCGGATCAGCTCTGAGTCAACGAATCAGCAAGTGACACGTGTCACTGTAGCACGCGGCGCGACGCGCAGCGAGCGTCGCGACGCGCGCACCACATCGATGCCTATAAATTGAGCACCCGATTTCAGAAAATTGTATCCCATCCTCTCTCTTCAATTCCTTCTAAGGAGAGAGTTTCTCTCTCTAGAACTCTTTAGTTTTTATTTTTTTTTTAGTTTTGTAAATAATTTTTAATTACTTTTTGTAATAATAGTAATTTTATTTTACTTTTTACTTTCTTTTACAGTTTTTAATATTTACTTTTTACTTTTTACAGTTTTTACTATTCACCGTGATGAGGTAATTTCCTTATGTCGGGTGAAAGGTAATTTCTTTTACTATTACTATTTAGATTAATCTCCCTTAAAAATAATATATTTACTATTTAAATTGGACTTAATCAGGATACCGCCAGATTGGTCGGTGGGTAATAAAACAAATATTCCGCCTTTATGGCTGGTTATTTTGGTTCCGCCTTTATGGCTGGTTTTTTGGTTCCGCCTTTATGGCTGGTTATTTTGGTTCCGCCTTTATGGCTGGTTGATATTAATCACAAGTTTTTATATTATTTTAATGGGAGATATCTAAATAAGTAGTAGTAGGAATAATTCCTTTTACCTTAACATTTTATTTTATTTTACTTTTCAGTATTTTTATTTTATGTTTTTATTAGTCCTAGTTATGTGTTAGTTATCTAGGGGTTGTGATGACTTTTAATATCACTAGTTTATAAGGGATTATTTTATAGTTTGGGTAATTTATAGGTTTACTTATTAAGTCTTAAGCTTAATGCTTCTTATTGTCTGATCACCAATAAGATTGAAATGGTAAATCTAAAATGAACTAGACATAGGGATTTTAGGTTTCAGCCTTAGACTTAATAGCCCACGATCTTCCTTGAGGATAGATAACCCTTTAATAGATTTCCTTACAGGATAGGAATATACCTGTAGGGCGGGGGTAGCCATAATTGGAACTTAGACTTAATGAATCCAGGTAATGTGGTTGACATAGGAATATGGTTCAATTGGGTTATACTGGGTATTTGTAGTTGACCATCGGAAGAGGCTTTTACATAATTTAGTGTTCCAGGTTAGTAAACTGATTTATTACACAAACATAAAATAATCACTTCATCTTTTAAATGATATCAAAAGAAATCACAACCTTAAGAACTTTGTGTCTTTTATTTTCCTTAGTATTTTCTTTTATCTTTTTATTTATTTATTTAGCAAATCTTCAAACAACCAAATCAATCAAGCAATCAATTCCATTCTCCATTTAATTAGATATTTGAAATTAAATAGATTCAATAATTAATAACAACAGTAGGAATTAAGTCCTCGTGGGATCGATATTTTTATACTACTTGAACGATATGTGCGCTTGCGTTATACGTGTGTGTTTACGCCGGTCACTCTCGCTGATGAAGGATTGTTCACAACTAGGACTCCCCACTCAAGGGTTCAAGCGACCAAGTGAACAAACCTTTTTTATACCTTATGGTACGTGCCAACGAGTTATGGTGTGACTAACTGACGAATGAACTTCCCGTTGTAGATTCCCCAGAGGGAGGGTGGAGCGAGGCTCACTTAAATACCCAAGCCCTTTAGGCTCTTATCGCTTGGTGTCAGGAATAAACAACGAGTCCTCCAAACTAGTCTATCACAACAAGCTACATGTGAATGATTATCTAGGTGCCTTCACAGCTTTTCCTTATAAAGGTAGTGAGTGAAGGAAGAAACCAAACCATCACCTAGCTTTAAATATGCCCTTTATTTTTATAATTTTTTTAATAATTTTTTTTTTGTATTTTATGAAAAATTTTAAACTAAAAATAACACAAACTATAAACAGGATACTAATCAACTAATTCCCTCACCCCCAAACCTAAATGAGACATTGTCCCCAATTTCTTAAACAGTAAAAGAAGAGTTTAGAAGATAGTACCTGATTAGCTGAATTCCATGATCGCTGTCTTTCCATAAATACAACAAATTGCATGGGTTGCCTCCCTGCTAGCGCTAAATTTTTCGTCTTCAGCCAGGCGTGACTGAAATCCATCTGTCAATGCGGTTTCAGCGTCGTTTTGGATGTCCTATTAAGACATTCCCATTTGCGTTTCTTTTGAAGGGTCTATTCCAACGGTAAGGTGGTAAAAAGAATTTTGTCTCATTCAGTGCTTGTGCCACCTTTTTAACTTTTGTTGCTCCAGTAATTCCTGAAAAGAAAGAAAGAAAATCAGGAGGTCTTGTATGATGCTTGACTTGGAATGGAATTTCCATTCTGTCAAGTTTCTGAGTAATATCTCTAAATTGTACTCCCCAAAACAGTGATGTTTCGCCTGAATTCACTGTATCTTTAATTTTGTCTGACAATTGCTCCTTTATTTGCTCTGTTTCTTGCTCCACCTTTTCTTCATAGATGAATTTTAGGATCTCAGCATTCAGTTCTTCATCTGTCATCTGTGAAATACAAGCTCCTGAAATATCAATGTGAGAATGTAAAGAAATGTTAGATTTTAGGTCTTCATCCTCTGATCTGAGTGGACTGATTGGCTTAGGTAGATCGTCTTCAAACATTAGTGCAAAACATTCTCCAAGATCTGCATTCTGAGGATGGAAAGTTTCATCCTTCCTTGTTGGTGCAGTTGGTATAAGAAACTCAGCTTCTTCATCCTCGTCAGAGTCAGAATAATAAAAATCAAATTGAGACTTTGTTGGTGCAGGCTCCTGAACTGATACCTCTGATTCTTGATACTGCTCAGCCTCGTCCTCTATTATGATGTCATGATGAATCTCAGGATATTCGAAGGCTTCTTCAGTATTATCTGAGAATGGTTCTTGAGGTATGTTGTTCTGGTTTTCTATCAACTGTCTTATTTGATCTGTCATCCTCTGTATAGACGCCGATTGACTCTGAATTTGTACATCAAATTGAGCTTCTCGTTTCTCGAGCCAATCTTTGAGCATGTCATTCAACTGATCTTTCTCTGATGGATCTGGTTCTTGATGAAAATCGTAGATAGATGGTGGATAAGATGGAAAATGTGAAGATTCTACGTACCTTGAATGATTCCAATTATTCTGCTACTCTGAAAGGTATATACATTGATCGCTCGGGTGGTTACCATCACATATTACACATCTCCCCATTTCATTCTGATGAGCAAATGTTTTATTGCTTGATTCTGACTTCCAGTGATAGTTGTCGGGCTGGACAACAGGCCTCAGAAAACCAGACTGTTGCTCCCGGATTTGGGGTATATCTTCTTCTAGTAAAGCTCGTAATTTTTCAAAATGTTCCATTTGTTTTAATCACCTGAAAACAAAAGAGAGAAATAAAAAGTACAGATAATTATAAAGAAAATTAGATATAAGTAAATTAGATAGCTTCAAAATTAATAACTCAAGAAATATAAGTCCCCGGCAACGGCGCCAAAAACTTGACCGGCGTAAACACACACGTATAACGCAAGCGCACGTATCGTTCAAGTAGTAATAAAAATATCGATCCCACGAGGACTTAATTCCTACTGTTGTTATTAATTGTTGATACAATTTAATTACAAATATCTAATTATAAAGAGAAGGGAATTGATTGCTTGATTGATTTGATTTGTAGATTTGCTAAATAAGTAAATAAATAAAAAGACAAAAAAAAAATACTAAGGAAAATAAAAGACTCAAAGATCTAGGGTTGTGAATCTTTCTAATATCAATTAAAAGATGAAGTAGTTAAATCATAGTTGGGTAAATTATTGAATTATTAATCTGGAACACTAAATTATGTAAAAGCCTATTTCGAATGATCATTTACAAATACATAGTTATAATCCAATTGAACCATATGTCTATGTCAATTAAATTACCTAGATTCATTAAGGTTAAGTTCCAATTATGACTACCCCCGCCCGACAGGTATATTTCTATCCTATAAGGAAATCTATTAAAGGGTTATCTATCCTTAAGGAAGATCGTGGGTTGTTGAGACTAAGGTTTTAAACTTAAAATCCATATGTCTAGTTCATTTTAAGTTTACCTAATCAATTTTATTAGTGATCAGTTAATAAAAAGCATTAAGATTATGACTCAACAAATAACTTTTTAATTACCCAAACTATAATCTAACCCTTTTTTAAATCCGGTGATATTAGATTTAATCACAACCCTAGATATTTAACTTAGTTACAACACATAGCTAAAACTAATAAAAACTTAAAAGACATAAAATGAAATTACTGAAAAGTAATAAAAAGAAATGCTAAGGTAAAAGAAATTAACTTATACTTTTTACTATTTAGATATCTCCCATAAAATAATAATATATTAACTTGTGATATTTTAAACCAACCGTCCAGAATGACGGTATCCTGATTAAGTCAAATTCAAATATACCAGCCATAAGGCGGAAAAAATATAAACTTAAATCAACCGTCCAGTGTGGTGGTATCCTCATTTAGTCAGGTTAACCATATTAAATAAAATAACCAACCGTCCGGAAATGGCGGTATCCTTTATTAATCTGATTTTAAATAGTTTATATATCATATTTTAAGGGAGATTAATCTAAAAAGTAATAGTAAAAGAATTACCTTATTACCTCAGCATGAAGAGGTTACCCCCTCATGGATGAATAGAATTACTACTACAAAGCGTAAATAAAACTGAATAAAAGAAGAAAATATGAAGAACTCTCTATTATATAAGTATTTACAGAGGATTTGGTACATTGAAACTAAGAAATTCAAAATCTATTTATAGGCAAAAAAAATCTAATTTATTATTATTATTTTTTGATTTTTTATTTTTTTATTATTATTTTTCTGATTTTTATTTTTTAATTATTTTATTATTTTATTATTTTTTTTGGATCGCTGAATTTTTGACACGTGGCATGGTGGCTAAAAATGACGGCTCGTTGAATTTCTGACATGTGGCATGGTGGTGCAATTACCAAAATACCCTCGGTGTCGGGACGCCCAAAATTACCAAAATACATTTTTTGCCAAATTTCACAGTTTTGCTCCAAATCAACTCCAGAATATCTTGAAACTTTATTTTGGTGTCGGGATGCCCAAAATTACCAAAATACCCTTTGTGTCGGGACGTCCAAAATTACCAAAATACCATTTTTGCCAAATTTCACCAAATTTCACAGTTTTGCTCCAATCAACTCCTGAATGTCCTGAAACTTTATTGATCTACAAAATAACACAAAACACATCAAAATATTCACAAAACTCAAGAAACTATACAAAATATTAAGTTAAATGAGTGTGAAATAGTGATAGTTTTACCACTCATCAACGCCACATCTCGTAGAGACTTCTTTTCATCTTACACGCCAGAAGACTACGGTGCCATAAGGATGGGGAATGACGGCCAATCCAAAGCCGTCCGTATTAGAGACATCTACCTTGAAACAGACAACTGGACAAGGCTAGTGTTGAAGGGAGTGAAGCACATCCCAAACATCCGGTTAAACCTGATCTCAACAGGCAAGCTGGATGATGAAGGTTTCTGTAGCACCTTTAGTTACGGAACCTGGAAGCCCACTAAAGGATCAATGGTGGTGGCACGAGGTAAGAAAGATTCAACTCTGTATTTGATGCATGCTATGTATTCCAATAGTAGCATAAATATCATCAACAATAATGAGGCAGCCGAGCTATTGCATAGAAAGCTCGGTCACATTAGTCAAATGGGTATTGAAATACTACGCATGCGGAGTGTACTTCCCGAATTGAAGAACTCACACTTATGAAAGTGTGAACACTGCATGACTGGAAAGCAGAACAGAGTGTCCTTCCATAGCTCCCCGTCTCAGCGAAAATCGGAGGTACTTTATCTCATACATTCAGATGTATATGGTCAGATGTAGACACGAACACTTGGTGGTTCACTTTACTATGTGACATTTATAAACAATCATTCAAGGAAGACATGGGCATACACCTTGAAGAGAAAAGATCAAGTGTTGGGAGTGTTCAAGGAGTTTCACGCCCTGATGGAGAGAGAAACTGGCAAGAAACTCAAATGCATTAGAACAGACAACGGTGGAGAGTACAGAGGTCCGTTTGATCAGTACTGCAAGATGCAAGGAATATGACATCAAATAACACCTTCGAAGACACCTTAGCTGAATGGCCTAGCTGAAAGAATGAACATAACCTTGTACGAAAGGATCAGAAGCTTTCTTTCACAAGCCAAGCTACCGAAGACATTTTTGGGGAAGACACTCAACACAACAGTACATGTTTTTAACATGTCCCTAGCGGCCGCCCTGAAAGGTAATGTTCCTAACCAAGTTTGGACTGGTAAAGAAGTGTCATACGAACACTTACATGTCTTTGGGTGCAAAGAATTTGTACATATCCCAAAGGACGAGAGATCCAAGCTTGATGCAAAGATGCGACAATGTGTCTTTATTGGCAATGGTCGGGATGATTTCGGCTATAGATTGTATGATCATGTGGAGAAGAAGATTGTCAAAAGTCGAGATGTTGTCTTTGTTGAAGACGAGACCATAGAAGATATCATAAAGGAATTAAAGATAATGCCCCAGCAATACAGAGATGTGAATCCAGAACCTCATACATTGGTGCTAGTAAGAGTTGAAGATGAGGTTCCCAGATATAGAGGTGCATGTGATAAAGCTCCCACAAATGATGATCATGATCAACCACCAGTACCAGAAGCTACACCAACAGTTCCACAAAGAAGGTCTGACAGAGAAATGTGACTTTCAACTAGATACTTTGCATATGAGTATGTGCTGCTTACTAATGGAGGAGAACCCGAGAGCTACGTGGAGGCTGTGGAAACAGCTGAAAGAGAAAAGTGGGAGGAAGCCATGCAAGATATGATGAAATCTTGCATGACAATCATACTTTCAAGTTGGTGAAATTGCCAAGAGGTAAAAGGGCTTTGAAGAACAAATGGGTGTACAAGGTGAAGAAACAAGAATACACTTCACAACCCCAGTACAAAACCAGGCTAGTCGTCAAGGGATTCAATCAGAGAAAAGGCATTGTCTTCGATGAAATCTTCTCTCCAGTTGTGAAGACGTCAGACATCAAAGTGGTACTCAACCTAGCAACAAGCCTCGACCTGGAGTTTGAGCAGATGGATGTCAAGACCGCATTTCTTCCTGGAGATCTGGAAGAAGAAATTTACATGGAGCAACCAGAAGGCTTCAAAGTCAAATAGAAAGAGGACTATGTGTGTAGACTCAGGAAAAGCCTCTACGATTTGAAACAGGCACCTAGACAGTGGTACGTGAAGTTTAAGCCAGTTATGGGGGAGCAGGGATACAAGAAGACCATTTCATACCATTGTATTTTTGTTTAGAAATTTTTTGACGATGACTTTATCATCCTACTGCTATATGTAGATGATATGTTGATAGTTGGCCGGAATCAATCGATGATTGATAATTTGAAGCAGCAATTGAGTAAGTTTTCTGAGATGAAAGACTTGGGGCTAGCTAAACAGATTCATGGCATTAGGATCGAGCCGTGATCGAAAAGCCAGGAGATTATACTTGTCACAGGATGAGTATATCGAGAAGGTACTTCAGCGATTCCAGATGGACAAGGCTAAAGCGGTTAGCACTCCTTTTGCTACCCACTTTAGATTGAGTACACAATAGAGTCCCTCTAATGAGACATGGAAGGATTCTATGAAATAGATTCCATAGAGCTCAGTAGTGGGAAGTCTTATGTATGCCATAGTGTGCACGAGACCAGACTTAGCACACACAGTTGGATTGGCCAGCCGGTTTATGTCAAACCTAGGAAAAGAACACTGTAATATGGTCAAATGGATAATGCGGTATCTACGAGGCACATCCAATATGAGATTATGTTTTGGATGTGACAAGCCAGTGTTGATGCGCTACACCGATTCAAATATGACAGGAGATGTAAATACCCGAAAGTCTATTTTGGGGTATCTGATTACTCTCTCAGGAGGAGTTGTGGCATGGTAGTCAAGGTTGCAGAGATGTGTAGCATTTTCTAACACAGAGGCAGAATTCATAGTAATGACAGAAGCTTGCAAGGAATTACTGTGGATGAAGACATTTGTCCAGGAATTAGGTTTCAAGTAGGAGAAGTACACTTTGTACTGCGATAGCCAGAGTGCTATCTACCTTGGTAAAAATTCTACATTTCACTCGAGGTCAAAATATATCGATGTGAGGTATCACTGGATACAGGACGTCCTGAGCTCAAAGCTGTTAGACCTCAGGAAAATTCACACCGATGACAACGGTGTCGATATGTTCACTAAGGTTTTACCGAAGGAGGAGCTTGAAATCTATCGTGTCATAGCCGGGGATGACAAAACTCTCCACATACTTAGAGTGAGGAGATACAGAGAACTACGATTGACTTGATCCAAACTCAGGGTACATAGGCAGTCATATAGATGCAGCCAGAGGAGGATCCTTTTGAGGATCCAGTTTGGATGATTGATGGTCGTCTCAGATTTTAGGCAAATCTTCACTGGGGAGGAGATTTGTTGAAGTAAGCATGCAGTATGCATACAGAATGCATGCAAGAAGTCAGCAGCTGAATGTTGATGGAGATGGGCACCGAAAGTGTTAGATGACATGCTCCAGCTTGCTGCCAAGTTGTTGCCAGTGGCAAACCATGTGACACTGTTCACACGATTTTGGCACTATAAATTAGAGTCCCCAAATCATTCCTCAGCATCCCAAATGTGTGAGAATATATAGTAAAATGTTTGAGAGTTTTTTTTTAAAGCTTAAAAGTGTAAGCTTTGTAATTCTTTGTTTAGTGAGAAATAAAGAAGAGTTTTCTCTCAATTCACCTCTATTAGTGTGTGTTTTATCACAACAAATGTAAACTGCTGTTTATTATTGGGCGTTGTTTATGTTGTGTGGGATGTTATTGTTGTCTTTGTGATGATATTTGGGGCTGTTTTAGTGGCCCATATCATTGTTCTGCTGGTTAATATGGGCGTAGGATATCAGGTTTAGTGAGTTCTTGAGTTGTTTTTTTTTTATGTAAACGGTGGGCTGACTTATTCCATTTTCTATGTATGTGATGGGAATTCAATGTGATTGATGTACGAGTAATTGTATAATGTTGATAGTCTGAATTGTGAACGGATATAATTGTTTTGTGTTTGAAAATTCGATATTTGATTCGTGGTATAAAAAGTATTTTGGAAAGATGAAAGAAAAAAAAGAAATTTCAGATATTTATGTTTTGTTATCAAAGAATTGAGAAGAGAAAAAATATCATTTTAATATGGGGTTTGAATAACATGAAAGAAAATTAAAAAAATATGGTTAAATAATTAGATTTATTTTACAGCTAATTTTTCTATTAATTATGCTGTTACAAGAAAATAGAATTATTTTTAAATATTTACATTGTGCAATAAGTCCAAAATGAATATACGTAAAGAAATAAAGAAGATAAGGTGGAATTTAATTTAGTTATAAAAAAATAAAGGTTTTACACATTATTTTGTGAATCAGTAGAGCTGTACCTAAACAGAAGTTAGTAATTCTAGATACGTAAAATCAAAGATCTCGGAGAGTACTACAAGATGATAATGGTGATTATTTTTCTGATCCATGCCCGGTTGCACGTGAATTAAGGGTGGAAGATTCAGATGACTAGTGACCAATGGTTCCAGCTTGTTCATGGGATCGTTTGGAGTCCGTATATGCCCTCGAAATCTCTATAAGACCTCTAAGTAAAAAGTTACTAATTTCAAGTTTTCCGTTAAATGTTCGAATGTATTTAGTAGTTTCGTAGAGTAGAGTATTGATATAAATTAACTTGTTTGAGTATTAGTATATTGAATTTGGACATTTTGAAGAAGATTTAAAAAAAAAAACACTTGTTCCTTTTACTAGTGTTGATGGTGTTTTTCGGGCACTATGTTATTTAAACAACACGACATGGGTAAAAGGGGTAACTCCATTGATCGAGACCGTTAAAACCGACCCGGCCACTATACAGTAAGAGACCGAGCACTTGATGATATGTGACCGACCACTTTGGTTCGGATGACCGAGCATTATCAGATCGGTAGCAGCATTCTCAGTTCAAAAGACTATCATGACCGACCACATGAAGAGCGGGAAAATGGCGGGATATAGTCCATAAGATAAATTATCCTACTTTCATGGGGAAAACTGATGAGTCAGTGTCCAAATAGGATAAAGGAAATGAAGGTAGTTTTAATTAGGAATCCTTATGGGAAAAGGTAGTTTTGACTATGATTCTTTATGGGAAAAGGAAATTATTTCAACTAGGAAATTCTTGTACAAATAGGAGTATGATTTCTTCACTATTATAAATAGGAGGGCAGAGCATGTGTAAAAGGGCATCAAAAATTAGTGATCAGAATCATCAAACTCTGATTTGTAAAAGCAAAGAAGAGACCCGATGAGTGTATTTGAGTAATAAAACAGTACCACCCTGTTCTTGTCCGTGGACGTAGGTCGGATCTCAAAATCCACCGAACCACGTTAAATCACCTTGTCTGATTGGCGTATTTTCTTGCTTTCCGCTAAGTTTGCTTTTGGTTTCCCGCATAACCAAACAAATTCACAGTTGAAGGAGGATTCCCTCGGAGGTGATATTCCTGTATTACCCTGAGACCAAAATCCACCGTCAACAGTTGGCGCCGTCTGTGGGGACTTAACGAAAAGCAGCTCGTGTGGTAAGACAATGGCAGAAGGTGGAAATCGCCAGTCATCGGGGAGTTCAACAGCAGAACTGATGAAGAAAACAGAGAAAGTCATACGAGCAGCCTCAACAAATAGAGAGTATAAACGATAATACTTGGAGGAACACGGTATGGCACGATTCGAAATTTCGGGAGAGATTTCAGGCTTTGCCAATTCTGTGACCAATCAATACCCAAAGGCCGAAGCCTATTCCTCTGATAAGTTGTCAGGGCCTGTAACCCAAGGGAGCATGAGTTAACTCATCATGTTCCTCCAAGTATAGAGCGTAACGTTTAACGTAGCAACTCACTTCGGGTGCGTTCTCAGGTTTTTTAAAGCAATCATCGTCCGACACGTATACAAACAAAGACACCACCGCTGCACAAAAAAAAAAAGGGGGAAACACATACAAAATCAAATACAAGAAACTAAAAGCCACATAGAGGAGGATCAAAGTAACAACGGAAATAGAGAAGGCAATTTGGATATCAGAAAAGCTGATAGATCAGTTTGGTTAATAAAGTGTCCATTGGTGGTGGCAGAGTCATGGCGAAGACAAGCTTCTTCTCAAGATACTCAGCCTGTAGCCAAAGTTATACTCTCTCTTGATCCTCTTCACTCCCAACAATATGGAGATTCCAATGAGTCTGTTTCTTCAATACTGGATATTCATTCACTTGTCATAGCACTCAATTTCACTGCGCTTGAGAGGATAAAAGATTATCTCTTGATGGAAGAAGAGTTTGTTGCGAATCAGGAGCGATTGAAGCCGCAGGAAGAGAAGGCGGAGGAAGATCGGTCAAAGGTTGATGGTCTGAGAGGGTCGCCGATGAGCGTTGGGAATTTGGAGGAACTGATTGATGAAGAATCACGCCATTGTTTCGTCGTCGGTGGGTCCAGAGCATTACGTCGGGATTTTTTCCTTTGTCGATAAGGACCAGCTGGAGCCTCGATGTGCTATTTTGATGTACAATAGGGTTCTTTCCGTCGTTGGGCTTCCGCAAGATGAGGTTGATCCTATGGTGTCTGTAATGAAGGTTGAGAAGGCTCCATTGGAATCCTATGCTGATATCGGAGATAGATTAAGGAAGCTGTTGAGCTTCCTCTTACTTATCATAAGCCCTATGAAGACATTAGTATCAAGCCTCCTAAGGGAGTTATATTGTATGGAGAGCCTGGAACAGGCAAGACGCTACTTGCGAAGGCTGTCGCAAATTCAACATCTGCAACTTTCTTGCGTGTTGTTGGTAGAGAATTAATTCAGAAGTACTTGGGAGATGGACCAAAATTAGTGATGGAGCTTTTCAGAGTTGCTGATGATCTGTCACCTTCTATTGTCTTCATTGATGAAATCAATGCTGTTGGTACTAAGCGGTATGATGCCCACTCAGGCGGTGAACGTGAAATTCAGAGAACTATGTTGGAGTTACAGGAAGTGGTGGATTTTTTGAAAAACCCTGATAAGTACACAGCTTTAGGAGCTAAAATTCCAAGAAGGTGTTTATTAGTTGGGCCTCCAGAAGCTGGGAAGACTTTATTAGCCAGAGCAGTTGCTGGAAAAGCTGGCGTGCCGTTTTTCTCATGTGCAGCATCAGAGTTTGTTGAGTTTTTTTGGTGCACCAAGAGTGAGGGATTTGTTTGAGAAGACGAAATCGAAGGCACCGTGCATTGTGTTTATTGATAAGATTGATGCTGTGGGGAGACAGAGAGGGGCAGGGCTTGGTGGAGGTAATGATAAAAGAGAGCAGGCTATTAATCAGCTTTTGACCGAAATGGATGGTTTTTCCGGTAATTCTCGTGTTATTGAATTGGCTGCTACTAATAGACCGGATGTTCTCGATTCTGCTTTGTTGAGGCCTGAGAGGTTCGATAGGCAGGTTACAGTTGACAGGCCTGATGTTGCTGGTAGAGTCAAGATTCTTCAGGTGCACTCCAGAGGAAAGGCACTTGCTAAGGACATGGACTTTGAAAAAATTGCTAGAAGAACGCCAGGTTTTACCGGAGCCGATTTGCAGAACCTGATGAATGAAGTTGCCATTCTTGCAGCCAGGCGTGACCTCAAGAAGATAAGCAAAGATGAGATATCTGATGCTCTAGAGAGGATAATTGCTGGACCTGAGAAGAAAAACGCAGTTGTTAAAAAAAGAAATTAGTTGCCTACCATGAGGCTGGCCACGCTTTAGTTGGCGCTCTCATGCCTGAATATGATCCTGTAGCCAAAATATCCATCATTCCTCTTGGCCAAGCAGGTGGGCTTACCTTTTTCGCTCCAAGTGAAGAGAGGCTTGAATCTGGACTGTACAGCAGGAGCTACCTTGAGAATCAGATGGCTGTTGCACTTGGTGGAAGGGTTGCAGAGGAGGTAATTTTTGGTGAGGAAGATGCAACAACAGGAGCATCAAATGACTTCATGCAAGTTTCGAGGGTAGCAAGACAGATGGTTGGAAGATTTAGGTTCAGCAAGAAAATCGGACAAATTGCCATTGGTGGCCCTAGTGGAAACCCCTTCTTGGGTCAACAAATGTTTACACAGAAAGACTACTTTATGGCAACTGCGGATGTGGTGGATGTGAAGGTGAGGGAACTGGTAGAAACAGCGGATACAAGGGCCAAGCAAATCATTATGACACAAATTGACATCCTTCACAAACTTGCTGAACTTCTCATAGACAAAGAAATCGTTGATGGAGAAGAATTCATGAGCCTCTTCATGGATGGAAAAGCTGAGCTGTTTGTTGCCTGATTGTACATGGTCAACCCAAGTGCTAGAAGCTAGAAAGCACGTTATCTTGTAGAGGACGGGACTTCCAGCTCGAGACCTCCGGATCCCGGATATGATGCTTCCATCAACCGTACCAGGTTAGGAACAGGCGACAGTAATCAATTTGGAGCACATCGAAGCCATCAAAAGAAAGTTGAAACAGGAGGATTTTTATTTCACCACCAGGCCACCAAAGCTCAGGAGGGCAATAGTGATGATTCAAACGGGAAAAATTTGTATAATTTGGAAACACCGGAATCAAGAGCTTCCAGTCCACCAGATTTCGGCTCGGGGCTGGATTCTGTTCCGCCGAGGCCACTTGATTATTCGGCTCGGGGTAGGGTTACGTCCCACCGAGTCATGCTCATTGGTCTGGGTACGAGACATTCCCCCAGAACCAAGTATCTCTTTTAGCTCGTGGTCCTCGGAATATTCAGGGACATACTCGATGCATAGGATCCGTGAGAAGCATAGCACGGGGATGGATGATACCCCTGAGGCGATTACTTGCTCCAGTGCTACCGAACATAAGGAGGGCGCCCCCCGCCGAACAGAAAGAGAAACCAGAAGACCACCCCCGAAGCACAAATAATTCAAGCCACTGCACCGGGATAATCAGGAGAGAAGGGCGCCGACCCAAGTAAACCATGTGGTTGGGGAAAATGCATACATTCCTCTAAATAAACCATTGGGATAAATTGTCGTGGAGATCCAAGGGAAATGCCTCTTAGTAGAACCCGACCAAAGAAGATTTTCCCCGGACAAGAGGAACCAAAAGGCTTATTGCATACACCACAACTCCAGAGGACATGCAACGGACGGGTGCAGAGACCTGTGGGAGCAGGTGGAAGACTTGGTAAAAGAAGGCTATCTCGGTGTGTACATAGACAATTCGGTTTTTTAGGTCGACCAAGTTGATAGCGGAAGTCATCCAGCCGGATGCGTGGAATGCTGAGATGCAGAGATGATATAATAAGAAGAGCCTTGCTTGTAGTGACCAGTGTAGAGTTGCAAGAAAGGCAACAGATCCCAAAAAGGTGAGTAAACCTCTTCTGACTTAGGTTGACATTTGATTATGCTTGTTTGTTATGGCTCACACAATGATTTTGATATTGTTTTCCGGCTCAGGTCTGCTCTTGTACCGCCGAGACCGATGTCTCTTTTCGGCTCGGGTATGCTCTTGTACCGCGAGCGACCGATGTCTCTTCCGGCTCGGGTCTGCTCTTGTACCGCCGAGACCGATGTCTCTTTCCGGCTCGGGTCTGCTCTTGTACCGCCGAGACCAATGTCTCTTTCCGGCTCGAGTGTGCTCTTGTACCGCCGAGATCGATGTTTGTTACAGCTCGGGGACGGGTTACGTCCCACCGAGTCAGCCCTTCGGACTGGGGACGTAACATTCCCCCAGGTCCAAGTGCCTTTCTCAGCTCGGGGTCGGGGTACGTCCCACCGAGTCAGCCCTTCGGACTGGGGACGTAACATTCCCTCAGTTCCAAGTGTCGTTCTCAGCTCGGGGTCGGGTTGGGTCCCACCGAGTCAGTCCTTTGGACTGGGGACGTAACATTCCCCCAGGACTAAGTGATTCTTACAGCTCAGGGTCGGGCGATGTCCCACCGAGTCTGCCCTTTGGACTGGGGACGTAACATTCCCCCAGGACCAAGTGATTCTTACAGCTCGGGGTCGGGTGATGTCCCACCGAGTCTGCCCTTTGGACTGGGGACGTAACATTCCCCCAGGACCAAGTGATTCTTACAGCTCGGGGACGGGCGA
Source organism: Zanthoxylum bungeanum (assembly GCA_019454045.1). Lineage (NCBI taxonomy): Eukaryota > Viridiplantae > Streptophyta > Magnoliopsida > Sapindales > Rutaceae > Zanthoxylum > Zanthoxylum bungeanum. The sequence goes on from SKCR01029769.1 coordinate 63,426, forward strand.
TGTCCCACCGAGTCTGCCCTTTGGACTGGGGACGTAACATTCCCCCAGGACCAAGTGATTTTTACAGTTCGGGGTCGGGCGATGTCCCACCGAGTCTGCCTTTGGACTGGGGACGTAACATTCCCCCAGGACCAAGTGATTCTTACAGCTCGGGGTCGGGCGATCTCCCACCGAGTCTGCCCTTTGGACTGGGGACGTAACATTCCCCCAGGACCAAGTGATTCTTACAGCTCAGGGTCGGGCGATGTTCCACCGAGTCTGCCCTTTGGACTGGGGACGTAACATTCCCCCAGGGCCAAGTGATTTTTACAGCTCGGGGTCGGGCGATGTCCCACCGAGTCTGCCTTTGGACTGGGGACGTAACATTCCCCCAAGACCAACAGATTCTTACAGCTCGGGGTCGGGCGATGTCCCACCGAGTCTGCCCTTTGGACTGGGGACGTAACATTCCCCCAGGACCAAGTGATTCTTACAGCTCGGGGTCGGGCGATGTCCCACCGAGTCTGCCCTTTGGACTGGGGACGTAACATTCCCCCAGGGCCAAGTGATTTTTACAGCTCGGGGTCGGGCGATGTCCCACCGAGTCTGCCTTTGGACTGGGGACGTAACATTCCCCCAGGACCAAGTGATTTTTACAGCTCGGGGTCGGGTTACGTCCCACCGAGTCAGCCCTTCGGACTGGGGACATAACATTCCCCCAGGTCCAAGTGCCTTTCTCAGCTCGGGGTCGGGGTACGTCCCACCGAGTCAGCCCTTCGGACTGGGGACGTAACATTCCCTCAGGTCCAAGTGTCGTTCTCAGCTCGGGGTCGGGTTGCGTCCCACCGAGTCAGTCCTTCGGACTGGGGACGTAACGTTCCCCCAAGCCCGAGCATCTCTCACAGCTCGAGACAGGATCACATGCCACCGAGCACATCATCGTTAGCTCAGAGGCAAAATTTTCTCCTCACAATCGTGATTGGATCAGTCAGGGGTCAGGACCCCCAAATCTCTGGTACAGATATTACAGAGGAGGAGTCATTTTTAGTTTAGACAACAAGTGGAACTTCATCTCCTAATGGAACGACCCAAGTAAGCAATTTGCTTTGAGGTGGAGAATCATTCTGAATAGAGTCAGCATCTCCAATAAACCAAGGATATGAAGATAGAAACAGAAGACTTAGTTGATGGCAAAGACAATTTCTCGGTGATTTCTGGAGCGACCACCAGCAAGGCGATCAGCACACCATCTTTTTTATAGTTCCCGGCATCAACTCACAAACTCGTTGTTACCGAGAACTAGGGGACAGATGTTGATGGTTTTTTTTCGGGCACTATGTTATTTAAACAACACGACAGGGGTAAAAGGGGTAACTCCATTGATCGAGACCGTTAAAACCGACCCGGCCACTATACAGTAAGAGACCGAGCACTTGATGATATGTGACCGACCACTTTGGTTCGGATGACCGAGCATTATCAGATCGGTAGCACAGCATTCTCAGTTCAAAAGACTATCATGACCGACCACATGAAGAGCGGGAAAATGGCGGGATATACTCCATAAGATAAATTATCCTACTTTCATGGGGAAAACTGATGAGTCAGTGTCCAAATAGGATAAAGGAAATGAAGGTAGTTTTAATTAGGAATCCTTATGGGAAAAAGTAGTTTTGACTAGGATTCTTTATGGGAAAAGGAAATTATTTCAACTAGGAAATTCTTGTACAAATAGGAGTATGATTTCTTCACTATTATAAATAGGAGGGCAGAGCATGTGTAAAAGGGCATCAAAAATTAGTGATCAGAATCATCAAACTCTGATTTGTAAAAGCAAAGAAGAGACCCGAGGAGTGTATTTGAGTAATAAAACAGTACCACCCTGTTCTTGTCCGTGGACGTAGGTCGGATCTCAAAATCCACCGAACCACGTTAAATCACCTTGTCTGATTGGCGTATTTTTCTTGCTTTCCGCTAAGTTTGCTTTTGGTTTCCCGCATAACCAAACAAATTCACAGTTGAAGGAGGATTCCCTCGGAGGTGATATTCCTGTATTACCCTGAGACCAAAATCCACCGTCAACAACTAGTATACCAAATAAACTTTTTCCTAACTTTCTACTTTTCAAGGAAAAAGATATAAAAAAATATCTTGCGGTTGAAACCAGCAAGTTGAAGAGAGCATGCATTTGCATGTATGCAGAACACACCAAAATTCCACCAAAAGCTTGATGGAGATGGGCACCGAAAGCTTGATGGAGATGGAAATGGCTGCCAAGTTGTTGCCAACAAGTGCCAAACCGTGTGACACTGTAGCACACGGTTTGGGCAGTATAAAAGGAGCCATTTATCAGATGTAATTGCATCCCAAACAAAGAGAATAGAAAGTAAAGAGAGCTGAGAGGTTTTTTGTAAAGTTTTGTGTATAACCTTTGTAATTCTTTTGTGGTGTAATAAAAGAAGAGTTTTCCTCTCATATCTCATATATTGTGTGTGTTTCATCACAACACCTGTTAAGGGCAATTTCGAAATTAATGTTGGTATAGGCTTTGTTTGGAGTTATTATAGATGGGGAGTAAAAATTAAAAATTTTAATTTTTACAAAACATAAATTTTGAAGGAAATCATAATTATTTTAAAAAAATAAAAAGAAAAACCAACCACGTAATTTAATCTTTCAAAATGACCTAGTACAGACCTAAACTTGCTACTTCTCGTAATTAACCATTTGAACCTGTATGGACTAATCGATACAGGGTATAGATAAGAGCGTATTCACTGAGGATCTTTTAGGCCATGGAGAGCCATCATTTATTTGTTTTGAGATGGCGTAAGCATATAATTTTGAGAATATGGGGAGGCACCCAGGGAGGTCTTAAGATGTACAAGGAGGTTTACTTCGGAGCATAGCAGTGTCATTTGGGAGAAATTATCGATCGAGAGTATAAGCTAACTTATAAGTATCGATTGAGAGTATAAGGTAACTTATAAGTATTGCTAATACTACTACTTATTTTCTTGCTTGTTTTTTTTTTTTTTCCATTTTATGTCTTAAAAAGTATTATGTAATTTTGTTGAATTGATTTGCTCTGTGCTTATTAGTCTTAAAAAGTATTATGTAATTTTGTTGAATTGATTTGCTCTGTGCTTATTATTATTATTATTATTATTATTATTATTATTATTATTATTATTATTATTATTATTATTATTATTATTATTATTATTATTATTATTTAGTGAATTGTGATCGCCTATGTAATTATTCAATAAAACTTTATATAATTGAATGATTTTTATCACTGTAGGTGCGATTGATGATCATATATAATAAATCATCTACGACCTCTTCTATATATATTTTAGGGTTTCTAATTTTCTATATTTATATGGGAAAAAAACCTTACAACCATTGCCTTTAGATGATGCCATAAATCACATCAACTGTGTGTTTGTTCATGCATGGTGCTCAAGTAATTTACTTATTATTTTTGTGTACACTTGGCAAATTTCCTTCGCGTGATTGTTTTCTATTTCCATTAATAGGTCATACGCATACTGCAAATACACAATGATTAACATGGTACTTACGATGCACTAAAATTTTTCTTGAACAGTAGTAAAGATACCTATTAAACACTTTCCAATTATTTTCCACCAACTTTGGAATATAATTATTACTTTTGTACAGATATGAATATTCTGCAACGTGAATATCAGCCTTAGAAATTTCAAAGAACACCAAAACACCTAAAAAAAACCAACTAAAAACATGAAAGCTGATCCATTGCGCTGAACCTTCACCACTTGTTTGAAATTATAGGATTGGCATCCAATAGAATAGTGACACTATCAGAAAAGGATTTTGTGAAAGACCCTTCAATTTCAAAACTTGCTGCTATGTCACATTCAACAGAAGCACAATCAATCTCTTCAAGGCTTTCTTGAATAATGTTTGAAGTTCCATTGCATCCTCTAATTTCTGCTAAGTGCAAGGCTACTTCTCTTATTGTAGGTCTCTTTTTCTATTAAGGTTCAAGCATCTTTTTGTGAGTTTAGCAGCTGCTATAATCTCATCTTGGAAACCTTCCTTGAAGACAGGAGCATCGATGATTTCACTTATTTAGTCACTAACTTGTTTATTTTCTTTACTTGTCTTTTTGCTTTTGTGTGCATTAGATCAACGTTTGTGGGTATCATCACTGTAAGCCATCATGAGACTACAACTCGTCCACTAGGGACACCTAGGTGTTCAAAGGCTTGTTGCATACGCTAAATGAAACTGTGATCCCTACGAAAATGGCTTAGTTTAATTTTAAAGTTGTTGATTGTATTTTATTGTTTTGCTCGAGGACTAGCAAAATGTTAAGTTTGTGGGTATGATAAGTGGAAAATATATAACTATTTCTCACTCATTTGACCTAATATTTGTAAAGTTTCTTGAGTTTTATGAATGTTTTAATGTGTTTTGTGTTATTTTGAAGATAAATAAGGTTTCCGGACTCACTGGAATCAAATCATGGCCAAAACAGCGAAAAACGGACAAAAAAGGAAAAATTATCATTTGGGCATGTAACATCCCGCCTAAGCCAGGATGCTACCGACATGAGACAGGCTAATCCTGCCTCCAAAAGTCTCTGACTCTGCCGAAATTTCGGATACCCATAAGATATCCGAACCAAAACAAAACAACCCAACATACACAGAAACCCTCTATAAAACTACCACTCCGTTCCACCACCCACCTACATGATCAACTCCAGCCTGCCCAAAAGCTTTGTCCTCCAAACTCTCAACCACCAAGCTTCTTACATTAGGATATGTGATAGTAGCAGTGAAGAAACATAGGCAGAGGAAGTTGCGAAAGAGGAAGATAAATGGGAAGAAGAACTACTGCAGTTGGGGAATCTGAAGCTCGAAGAAATTAAGAAGACGGAAGAAAACATGGCTGTAAATTACTAAGATGTTTATTTTCATGATTTATTTGATTGTAATCCTATATTTATTAATCATAAAGACACTAATTTTGCTTACTTTTTTGAGTCTTTTCTTGTTATTGACAAAGACAAATGCACTTAATCTTGGTACATGTGAAAACCTAAGGAAAGTTTAATTGCAAGTGAGGTTACATCTGATGAGCAGAAAGAATTAGATAAAATATTAATAAAATATGCAAAAGTAATCGCCCGGTCCTATGAAGACATGCCAGAAGTGGATAGGGGTATTGCCTTGCACATGATACCAACTTATCTAGAAGTTCCAAAGAATGAGACCAGAATGGGCTGAAAAGGTTAGGAAAGAAGTCAAGAAGTGGACATATATGAGGTTCTTAGAGGTGGAGAAGTACTCCGAGTGGTTAGCCAACATTGTACCGGTACCAAGGAAGGATAGAAAGGTCAGGATGAGAGTGGATTATAGGAACCTCGAGAATAAAGACAAGCAAAGAGACTAGAGAATAAGGACAGATCTGAAAGAAAAAAAGAAGAAAAAAGAAAAGGGGCAATTATCGAGGTGCATGCACCGAAGACATGACAAGGAAGTTGGAGCTTTTTTGACAAAATCCAGTATATCAACCGATTCATTGCTAAGCTAACATTAGTTGTGAGCTCATCTTCAAGCTATTGAGGAAGGACCAGCATGTGGAGTGGAATAAGCAATGTCAAGAAGCCTTTGACAAAATCAAAGAATATATGGTTAAACCGCCCGGGCAAGCCCTTGGTGTTGTATTTGGCCATAGAACCCAAAGCGCTGGGAGCGATGATGTTACAAGCAGATGTGGAAGTAGAAATATAGTCAATACGAGTACTAGAAAAGGAAGAATTGTCTGAGCAGGAATGGACCTCGCAGAGGTTCAAACAGCTAGCAGTACTGGATTAGAAAAGGATAAAGGCCTTGCACCACATGCATCTATACTAGAAAAGGTTGGCTATGGCGTTTAACAAGAAGGTGCATCCTACCAAGATCAGAGAAGATGATTTAGTCCTCAAGCAGTCTAAGCTACTGATAATGGACCCAAAGGGAAAGTTCAAACCCTATTACGAATGGCCCTACATAGTCAAGAAAGTGATAGAGAATTAGGCAGTGAGACTGTCATATTTGGAAGGGAACGAGTTCACCGAGCCTATCAACATGGACAGGCTGAAACAATACTTCGCATAAAAAATGGCCGTTAGGTTGAAAATCCGTAAAAGAAAGCTTAAGCAAAATATAGAGCATGACTGAGCAAGAAAAATGGTTAATTGTAAGATCCACGAGGAATATTTAGCGACAGAGGTATCCTTGCAATGCAATTCATTAGTTCCTATATATATACTAAGAAGAAATGCAAATGCCTTTATTGAAACAAATGTTCAAGATATTTTTAGATTGCATAAATCCCAGCTAACCTGGAAAGATTAGAGTCAAGTAATTACAAATCACGTCTTTTGGTTCTTAGATTCTGGACCAAGTTTAGGAGATCTAGGAGAAGAACTTCGAGAATGGAGAGAAATAGAGCAACCTCGTGAAGGAGGACGAACCACTCTGGGAATGGAGAGGAACTCTAAGAATAGAGAACAACCTCGGGAAAGAGGACGAATGCAGGGCCTCGAGAATAAGGAAAACTCTGAGAATGCATAACAACTTCAGAAAAGATGACGCGCGAAGGGCCTCGAGAATGAGGACATGTCTGAAAAATAAAAAAGAAAGAAAATTTAGCTCGTTGAGTTGAAAACCTGAAATGGCGACTCAGGCAAGATAGAGTCATCTGTTAAGTTGAAAATTCAAAAGGACAGCTTATGTAAAAGACATGATGAATCTGCAATATTAAGAGACTCCCAAGAAACCAGCTTGCAGGGTGGTGCTTTACACGTGAAAGGACTTGTAACTCAATGCACGAAGCACAAGACAATACCTTTTTCGCATCCTCAAGACAACAAAGGAAAGCTTCGAGAATCAGAAGACATGATTTTCAGTATCCGAAAAGGGTAGCAAGAGAAAAATACAAGCTGAGAATGACAGCAAACTCCTTAGGGAGAGGGCATATTTTGAAATCTGGGAATCAGAAGACATGATTTTCCGTATCCCAAAAAGATGAGGTAGCTTTTAAAAAGGCATAATCCACCTTGACCCGTTGCAAGTAGAGGAGAGCAGAAAACAAAGATTGGTCTGAGGCCAACCAGTCTACCACCCCACGAATAGGGAACACAACGAGATCTTGAGCCATGAAACCAAAGAGAATTGAATAATCACCGAAGGAGAATCAGTAGAAGTAAACTGTAAGTAGGCCTTGGGGGCGACCAAAGACTTTTATAAGAAAAGGGCACTAAAGGTCAAGAGGATTCCTAAAGAGGTGAAGAAAACCCTCGAGCCCGAGTAAGGCTTAAGCAATGATGACATCAAGCTAATAGGATGGAGAAAACCCATCGGAGTAGGAAATGAATCCATGTATACATGCATACATATCACATAAATATAATTTTTATTTTGTGTTCACAGGCTTTGAAGAAAAAAGAAAAGCGGTGAGGATAACTCTAAGAATGGAGAAGAACCTTCGGAATGAGGACGAGCAAAGAACCTCAAGAATGAGCACAGATAAGGGGTTGAAGTGCCTCACCACCATCAGTTCGACAATTCAGGAATGAATCCTATGGTCGAGGCCCACGTTGTCAATAATTTGGGAATGAATCCCAGAGGTCGAAGCACCCTATCATCATAGAAAAAACCCAATGGACAGAAATGTCACACCGGAGGACCAAAACGCTATCACCCATTTAGTTAGGGAATGAATCCTAGATATCGAATCATCTCACACTCAGCATGATTCGAGAATGAATCCCAGAGGTTGAAGTACCTCATCGTTAGTTCAGGAATAAATCTCAGAGATCGAAGCATCTCACACCCGATGATTCAAGAATGAATCTGAGAGATCGAAGTATCTCACACCCGATGGTTCGGGAATGAATCCTCAAGGTCAAAACACCTCGCCATCAACTCAACTCAGTTCGGGAATGAATCCCAGTGATTGAAGCATCTCACACCCGACGGTTTAGGAATGAATCCCCAGGGGTCGAAGCACATCGCCATCAACTCAACTCAGTTCGGGAATGAATCTTAGAGATTAAAGCATCTCACACCCGATAGTTCGAGAATGAATCCCCAAGGGTCGAAGCACCTTGCCATCAACTCAACTCAGTTCCGGAATGAATCATAGAGATCCATGCATCTCACACCGGTGGTTCGGAAATGAATTCTTAGGAGTCGAAGCACCTCGCCATCAACTCAAATCACTTCGGGAAGGAGTCCTAGAGATCGAAGCATCTCGATGATTCTGTAATGAATCCCAGGGGTCGAAGCACCTCGCCATCTACTCAACTCAGTTCGGGAATGAATCCCAAAGATCGAAGTATCTCACACTCGATGGTTCGGGAATGAATCCCTATGGGTCGAAGCACCTCGCCATCAACTCAACTCAGTTCCGAAATGAATCCCAGAGATTGAAGTATCTCACACACATTATGGTTCGGGGATGAATTCCAGGGGTCGATGCACCTTTCCGTCAACTCAACTCAGTTCGAGAATGAATCCCAGAAATCGAAGCGCCTCAGAGATCAAAGCATCTCACACTCAGCATGGTTCAGGAAAGAATCCCAGGGTTCGAAGCACCTCGCCATCAACTCAACTCAATTTGGGAATGAATTTTAGAGGTTGAAGTGCCTTAGAGATCGAAGCATCTCACACTTGGCATTGTTTGGGAATGAATCCTATGAGTCGAAGCACCTCACCATCAACTCAACTTAGTTCAGGAATGAATCCTAGAGGTCGAAGCACCTCAGAGATTGAAGTATCTCACACCAAGCATCTCACACTTGAAGCATCTCGCAAAAGCAACGAAACAACAGGTAAGTCCGGAAACAGCCGATGAACCAGGAAAGCAAAAATGCATGCATGACTTTGATATGGTTTTCACTGTCACACACTACACAAGCCCCATCAAAGTGGAGGCGACAGTAGACACTTCTTTTTTGCATGAGCTCGATGATGAGCCTCGTATGGAGGCACTACTTGAAAAGTTACGAAAGTTGTGAAAAAATGAATGTCGGAAGGAAGGAAAATCCCCAAAATTAGCACCTCATGAGATTCAGACTCACTAGTCAGCCTCAGATTCGCTCAGTTAGTTTCTGTTTCAAACCTTAGCCTTAGATACGCCATTGCACCCTTCAACTTCCGCCCATCTACACGACCCAAAGACCATGCAACCCACCATGCACACTCCGAAAGCCCATGCAATCCATGCAAATCGTCTCATCAACACTTTCCAATTTAACAAAGATTTGAAATCTCATGCATTCCACATGCTCAAATTCCCTTATCAATATTTTCCAATTTAATGGGATAGTGGATCCCATCCTTTCCAAGTTAACAAGATATGAGATATCATAATCACCAAATTTATGAGATTCTTTCCAAAAATAAATTTCTCAAATAAATGTGATTTTTTCCCTATTTGGAGATCCTTTCAAAATATTATAAAAAGGGACCAAATCTTGACACAAATGAGGCTTGGACGGCAACACCACCAACAAAAAATCGTAGGACTCTCTTCTTCACCTTGGACGTGAACTCCCTCAAAAACCCTAGAGCCTCCTTTTATTCTCCCATCACCAAAACCAAAACCATCATCAACAATAACCAGGCTACACGGCAACTTCAAGAAAACCCTAAGCGTGAGGCTAGCTCTTTTCTTTTCTTCTTATAACCGAAAAAATAACATAAAAAAATCTAGACCAATCACCAAAAAAATGAGAAACAAACAGCAAAAACAACAAGAAAATGGTAGCCCAAAAACATAAAAAAAAAACTAGCCAAAACATCAAAAACAGCAGCCCAAAACTCCAAAAAATAAGGACAAAAAATAGCAGTAAAAAACAACCAAAACAATAACAAAAACGGCAGTAAAAAATAACCAGAAAATAGCGACCAAAAAACAGTGACCAAAATAGTTGCAAAAAACAACCAAAACAGCCCCAAGAACCAAAACATGAGCCTAAAAATAGCACCAAAACAGCAGCCAAAAATAATCAAAACAGCAGCCAAAAATAACCAAAATAGTAACAAAAAACAACCAAAAACAACTGCCAAAACAACCAAAAAAACAGCAGCCAAAACACCAAAAACTGCAGGCAAAATAACTAAAAAACAGTAGCTAAAATTCGAGAGAGAGGAGAGACGAAGGAGATGAAGAAAACCGAGAGGGAGAAGTGAGAGAAGAAAAAAAGGAAAGAAAGAGAGGGAGAAAGATGAGTAGCGACTAGGAGCCGAGAAGAAGAGAACAACAAGATGGGGAGAGAGAGAGAGAGATAAAGAGGGAACATCGAGAAGAAGAAGATGAGGGATTCCGGTGTTGGAGTTTAATTTAAGTCATGAATACAAATTGTAAGTACACTATGGCTTTGATTGGCTTGAATTTGGTTGATTTTTCAACTTGGGTTTTTGGGTCTAATTTCTAAAATTGTGTAATATAAGGAGCTAGAATAAGGTTAAAGGTGATTTAAACTCGGCAATTTAGCATGAAATTAGAAGTGATTTGTAGGATTAATGAAATTAAAATTTGGGAAAGATTCGATAGTAACCCTAAAAATTTGGGGGAAATTTGATGTAACCTAGGATAGAAATCGGACTTGATATTGAGTTAACATTATGTTAAAAGTTATCTAGGTTTAATAGTAAGTATGAAAATGGAATAAATTTTAAGAATAAAGAATTTAATTTGGTTGAGTAATTAAGGAGAAGAGTCGGCCTTGAACCCTGGAATTTGGGGATTTTTGGATGCGTGTTGTATATATACGTTATATATTATATATATGAAATTTATATATGTTATTGACAGTTTGAATCATGGACTAGAAGTGAAACTTTGAGATTTATATAAACATGTACACATGGTATTAGAAGATGAAGTAGTAGCCTAGATGAATTGAATATAGAAGAAGCAGATGAAGTAATAGTAGTAAAGAAGTAGTGGTAATAATAGTAGGTTTATTTGGGATTTGCGGTTGTTGTTAAAAAACTCTAGGGTAATAGGATGGATAAGTGCATATATATGTGTCTGTACATAATAACTGAAATCTAGCTTTTCAAACATGTATTATTATGTAATCTAAAGACGGGACATTTAATTCTTTTTATTATTTTTTTATGTAATAATATATTGTGTTAATATAATTTTTATTCTAGAAAATTTAGGGCTAGTTAATGGTGTATTTGAGTATATTAAATTTTGATTTTTGTTTGATTGAATTATGGATTGAAGTTATTTAAGCTTTTGTAACATCCCGCCTAGGTCAGGATGTTACCGGCAGGAGACAGACTAAACCCATCTTCATAAGCCTCTGATCTAATGAAATTTCGGCATGATGTATTCGTAACATCATGCAACCTGGCCTGTAGCCAGCATCCAAATACAACCAGAACACAATCAACACGGCCTCTGGCCGGAAACTCAACATCAATGCATTTATCTACGAGGCCTCAGGCCTGAACTCAATAAACAAAATGCAAATACTTGGCCTCCGGCCAGAACTCAAAATAAACTATGCTATTGCATGGTTTATACATATATAATACCAATACAAGTACAAAGACAAGGGTCGTGAGGACCCATAACTCGACCCAGGACTTGACACTTCCTCGACTGCAATTGGAGCGGTCCACTGTCTTCAAGCCTTCACCAAAAGCTGCAAGTTATAAAAGACAGCTACAGACCTGCAAAACTAACAACGGAAGTGGTGTGAGTCGTAATGACTCGGTAAGTAATCATGTAAACATTAAAAAAACTAATTTGACTTTATAGCTTATATCCGTTTATTTTCGTGTCATCTGCTATTAGTCTTTTCACCCGAACATACACCTATATATATTAACTTCTATTAAAATCCAAACAACTCATCATGTTCTATTTCATAAACTAACATGTTAAGATTCATTTTACTTTTTCTGTGCTATTCTGATTATTCTCTTTACCTTTTTCTGTTTTCTCTGAGCTAATTCTAGATCTGACAGTTATTATAGCTTTCTTTCCTTTATTATCTTGAAATATCATCAAATCGGATAATTAAGATTTATTTCAGTTAACTATCCAATCCACTATCACTATCTATGGTTACATGCATGTACTATTATTTCATCATGACTAGCATCCTTACAGTATGTTCTTCCTAAATATGCAAGTAACTCATACAATCAACCGTGACATACATGCACTAACCTAAGATCATGATTATATGTACTCATACCTCACGAAGTGCTAACTATATACTTATGAATATGAAATTATGTAATCATGCGTCAATATTTTTTATATGCATCTCAAATGGATTTCTAGGATATATGAATTCGTATGCATGTCTTATAAATTGTACTTTACTTGAACACACCATGCTTTTGAAAAATGTTTTCTGAAAACCCTATTTGAAGAACCATTTTTCTAAAAGTCTCTTTCTAATCTCATTTCTGAAAACTTTATTTTACTTTCTCTTTCTGGAAGAGTTCTTTCTGAAAAATTCTATTTCTAAAAACTTCGTTTTTCTAAAAACTATCTTTAAAATAACGTTTTATAAAAAAAAAACTCTTATTTAAAGTTTGAGTTCTGAAGTCTGAAAACTTTATACTAAAGATCTGAAAACTAAAAACTGATAATACTTAATGCCCATGACCATAACTCAACTGCGGCATCTCTGAAAACTGAAAATAAAAATCTGCAAAACTGTTTCTAAAAACCGTGTACTGAAAGTCTGAAAACTGAAAACTGGGTATTAAAAACCTGAAAAATTGTTCTCTGTATGTCTGAAAACTGAAGAAACTCTATGTCCAGGACCATAACTCAACTGGACGTCTCTCTACACCCAGGACTATAACTCAACTGGGTGTACTCGATGCCCAGGACCATAACTCAACTAGGCATCTCTGAAATCAGGATTTCGAGACCCTGTAGCCTCTAGTCCTGCTCGAGGATCTGAGAGCGTCCCCTCAGTCCTCCACATGTGCACATGCGTCTAACCGTCAATTCCAAACTGTACAACTGGGATGGGTCAAATTCCAAATCCCGAATCCAAAATATCCGTCAATTCGAACTATATCTCAAGTTACATACTGGGGTGAGTTTTTACCTCATGCCCCGAAAACCATAAAATCATAATCTGCAACTCAAACTGTAAAATATTTTCTGAAATACGATTCTTTTCAAAAACATTTGAAATCTTTCTTTAAAACATTTGAAATTGTTGAAAACATTGTTATCATTGCTCAACTGCTAAAAACTTAAACACGCACACACACATACACTTGCATAAATGCATGACTCGTGCCCCCTATACTCTAGTTATGATTTCCTCTATAAGGATTTTACTAACTATATGCTCAACTATCAACAAAATGCTTGTTCAAACTAGAACATGCTACATCTTCTATATATATACACACATTCAAACATTATAACTTAACTTACCTCTATAGCTTACCGTGTTAGTGGCTCACGATCATATATTGCATAAGTCAAATTCATACGTGCAAAATCAAAGTTCTACTACCATATAAAACATCAACATGAAAAGGTTTCAATACCTCAGTTCTTAACTGATTCGCTAATTTCTAACTAATTACTCGTACTCAAAAATCTCATGTCATAACTCATTATACTTTCTCATGCTATGCATAAACTACTCATTCATGCTCTTATCACATTACGTATTCATATTCTTTCTCATGTTGCTATTATTCTTTTGTAATGCATAATTACAACTTTTTCTTCATAACCCTAGTTCATATAAGTTTATCTTATTTATAACTTAATCTCATTCCCTAGGGTGTAGTTTCTACATCCCCCATACCCAAGTCTTATTAAATTATATTAATGAATATGACATCATTCACATGCTCCATCTATATAAACATATACCGGTCTATACTTACGTATGTTTCTCTTTGCTTATGAATGCTTCTGTTTATCTTTAACTTATATTTCTACTTATAATTGCTTGCTCTTATCTATATCTGTGTACCAATCTACTAGCTTCTTTCTTCTACGATCATCTTTATATATATATACTAGTTTCATGCATATAATTATATATAACTTTCTTATAATACTTCTTTCATACAACGATAAATTCTTAAGTAATCAAAGCATGAGTTACTTATCTGGCTGAGCGAACGCCCGAGATCCGGGTCTGATCTGCCTAAACAAATCACAACATACGTCAGAACCGCTATTTGCGGAACTTACAACTTATCCACACTAAACTACGGACTTTATTGGGGTACATGAAATCTTTTAAATACTACAATTTCGAATTTCATTACTCTATTATATACTCATACACTGCTCTAAACTAACTAGATAACTCAGATTCTCGTTTTACGCGTTTGCGGCAAAACTTGCGGAAAAGTTTCCGCAAACGCTACGGAAGGGTCTCGAACCCTCCGAACAACCTCGGAATTTCTCAATTACCCTCACAATACAATATTTACATCATAACTAAACTTACGATAATCTATACTCAATCGTGCGAGAAACGCCGTTTTACCGGAATCTCGCTAATTCTACCGGATCGATCATATCTCATCCGTTTCACCCCGGATTCTACCACATTTATCATTTTAACATATAAAGACATGTCCAATTCATCTCATGCAAATTCGTTACACTGCGAAACTATCGAAAACATCCGAATACAAATCGATACACTTTGAAATATGAGATTTTTAACGGAAGGTCGTACCGAAGTTCCGAGGCCATATTCGGACTCCCCTCGGCCATACGAACGCGTTGGTGTTGACGGAATTCTGATCAGAGCTAATATTCACATGGGTCTACTATTCATCTGCGACTTCTTCTCTCGTTTCGCGTGATTTCGGCCGCTGTCCGGTGAACCCATCTCCGTACACTCGTAGTACTCGTTGAGAGCTTCGATTTGGCAGGTGGCACGGCTCGTGAAACGGCCCGACGAGCCGGGATCGGGAAACCCATGGGCGCCTTTTCCACCTCTCATTCTCGCCATTTTCGGCGTCATCACTGTCGCCGCCGGCCACCCAAGTGGGAGTTGTGGTCCGACGCTTTATCCTCGCTGGTCGCGTTGGCCGACGGCGGCTGGCAGGCCACCGGCGCGACCAACAAGCAAAAAGGCGATTTTTGGACGTGGGGGGGGGGGGGGTCGGGTGGGGATAATTTGGGGTTTATGCCATTTTCGAAATTTTTTTGAAACTTGGAGGCTTTAAATACTGCCCTGGAAAATATCATTTTGATCCCTGTGAAAATAACAAAACATCCCATATTCTAGAGTCTTCTGGAATATCGTAATTTCGGAGCCTCTCTGGTACGATTCTTGAAAAGAGTTCAACACGAAAGTTGTTCGTCTTGGAAAAATGAGTCCAATGGTCCAAAAATCAGCTCAATCGGAGTTTATTTTCTCCTTATGTGGTCAAAAGAGTAAACTTTACGTGTTTCACGAAAATCGCGTAACTGACTTTTGATCCCCCGCGTTTTCCAATGCGACAAAAATTCATAACCTAATATTCCAACCCATATGACATCACTTAAACTCTTATTCTTCATCATCATCATGATCCGGGACTAAAACATCCGTCTAGAAATCCTCTAGAATGATCCCAAAAATCCGGGATGTTACAGCTTTGGGTTTAATCCTTTATGGATTATTTGAATAAATTAAAGTTTGCTAGTTTTATGATGATGAGGGAAATGAGTGTTGCCGTGTGTGGGCATAGTGATGAATATGAGTAATTATGTGATATATGATGGTAATCTATGAAGATTTGTTGTACCGTAAGTTGCCATGGATAGGTGTTATGAGGGAATGTGATTTAATCATGTATGCATGTAGTCGATACACTTTAAAGCATGAAAGAATAAAATGATATTGTCATGTGAAACATTTATAACATAAAGCATTATATTGAACTTGTAAAACATGCATGGCTAAGTTAGGGTTGCACGGAACAGAATTGAGTGTTACATAGGGTAAGATAAATGAATGAATTATTGGTGTAATTGTCAACTTCTCAAGCCAAGTTTAACTTAAGTATTTATGTCGTGACATTTTATATGATAATCAAGCATGTGTGAGGTAATGCAAGTCAAGATATCTCGAGATATAAAAAGTTATATGGTGTTGATAGTCTGAATCATGAAATATTTTGAAATATATTTTGAGAACTTCGTATTTGATTTCTGGTTTTTAAAGTTATGATTTTGTTTACAAAGGATAAAAAAATTATTTCCACCACGCTGTTTGATGATTTATGTTTTTGACCCTCCGTGGTGATCGGTTATGTTTCGTTCCGGGTTGGCCGTCGGGGCGCTCGTTATGGGTCCAGACCATCAGAAAATGGCTGGCCCACTACCCTGTCGACATGGTCCGTACACTGTTAGGTCCTTACGCGCGACTGAGCAGTGGACGATCGATATGTATTTTGAAAATCATGCATCAAAAAATTTATTTTTAACTTATATATATTTATGTTTTGGGGGTAAATGATTTCAAAAGAATTGCATATTGATTTAATACATTTTGATATTAATTTTAATATTATACGATAAGATTTTTTTTTATATTTCCGTCACAACGATCGTTTTATGTTTTCTTGATGTGGTTCTGCTGAGATGATCGGTTATTGTTATGTTTCTGCCCCGACGATCGATGCATGCATTTATGTTTTTCATAACTCATCATATGTTTCCGCCGAGGTGATCGTTAGGGTCTAAGCCATCAAAAATGGTATGACCTAACCCTCTTTCGACAGGGGATCGGTACGTTCATTGTCCAATCTGTGCGCGCGATTCGGGCATTGGGCGATTGTTTATATTTCATCCAGTGAGTTATGCTGGATGATCGGTATGGTTTTACGAAAATGGATTTTGAAACTAATTTTGTTTATAAAGGATTTCTTAAATGCATTTTCAATTGGTTTCGATAAATTTCAGACTACCAACATCATAAGAGCTTATAGGGTTATTTATTACTTCTAACTGTGTCCATAGATGTATTGGTCAATATAAAAGGTTATGTACATTATAAGAATATATATATAGGTAAGTTTATATTCAGATATAAATCATATAGGCATAGTGATGTTTGTGAAGGATAAATCAGACTTTGTAAATATTTACATGGTCACATAGACAGCCTAGGTTAAGATAGAAACATGATTCCGACCTTGTGTGTGTAGGACGCTCTGACCGGTGCTTACACACGCGTATAACGCAAGCGCACGTATCGTTCAAATAGTATAAAAAGTATCGATCCCACGAGGACTTAATACCTAAATTATTAATTTTATGAGGCCAAGTGATTACTGGTATCTAACAGGTTGTTTGATTGAATTGGTTTGAAATGGCGATGATTCTAAATTTAAAATAAGTAAATAAAATTGCTTAAAAGTAGGTTGAGAAAAATCCAAATTTATAAAACTATCTAGGGTTGTGATTTATTCCATATTATTTAAAAGATGAAGTGGTTATCTTATAGTCGGGTAATATATTGATTTATTAACCTGGAACACTAAATTATGTAAAAGCCTCTTCCGATGGTCAATTACAAGCAATGATGACATCAAGCTAATAGGATGGAGAAAAGCCATCGGAGTAGGAAATGAATCCATTTATACATGCATACATATCACATAATATAATTTTTATTTTGTGTTCGCAGGGTTTGAAGAAAAAAGAAAAGCGGCGAGGATAACTCTAAGAACGGAGAAGAACCTTCGGAACACTAAATTATGTAAAAGCCTCTTCCGATGGTCAATTACAAATATCCAGTAGAACCCAATTGAATCATATCCTATGTCAACCAAATTACCTGGATTCATTAAGATTAATTTCCAATTATGGCTACCCCCGCCTAACAGTTATATTCCTATCATGTAAGGAAATCTATTAAAAGGGTTATCTATCCTCAAGGAAGATTGTGGGCTATTGAGTCTAAGGTCTTAAACCTAAAATCCCTATGTCTAGTTCATTTTAAGTTTACCTAATCAATTTTATTAATGGCAAGTTAATAAAAAGCATTAAGATTAAGACTCAATAAATAAATCTTTATATTACCCAAGCTATAATCTAACCCCTTATAAACCGGTGATATTGGACTTCATCACAACCCTAGATAACTAACTTAGTTATGACACATAGCTAGGGCTGGTAAAATAAAAGACCAAATAAAAATACTGAAAAGTAAATGTTGTAAAATAAATTGTAATAAAATAAAATAAAATGCTAAGGTAAAAGGAATTAACTTCTACTATTTACTATTTAGATATCTCCCTTAATATAATATTTTAACTCGTGATAATAATACCAACCAGCCATATAGGTGGTAACCTGATTAAGTCAAATTAAGTCCAATCAGCCATATAGGCGGAATCAAAATAACCGGCCATAAAGGCGGAACCAAAATTTAATTACCTTTCACCCTAGTAGGGGGAAGTTACCTCCTCCTGGTAGAATAGTAAAACTGTAAAAGTAAAAAGTAAAAAATAAATTACTATTACTATTACAAATATTAAAATTACTATTACTTCAAAATGTAATTACTATTACTATTAAAAAACTGTAATTAAAAGAAACTAGATAGAAAACTCTCTATTTACATTAGAGAATTCAGAGAGGAAGGTAAATCTGAAATTGAAAAACTGAGCTGAATTTATAGGACGGATAGGCCTCGGGCATCGCAACGCCAGAACAGTAAAACATGGCGCATCTCTGCTTGACAAGTGGTGATTCCGGATAAGAAGATAAGGCGACATGTGGCACGGTGGCTGGAGCTCAATTATGAAGCTGACATGGCGATGACGTGGCATGACATGACGACACGTGGCGAAAGTGATTGTCGGCACCGTAGGATTGCAACACGTGGAGACACGTGTCACACTGTGATTGGTTGATGATGATGTGGCACATTGACTCGTTTGACCGCTGACATGGATGATGACGTGGCATGACACATGGCAAAGTTGTAACATCCCAGATCTTCGAGAATATTCTAGGAGAATTCCGGACCGATGTTATGGTCTCGGAGCATGATGAAAGTGAAAAATAAGAGTTCGAACGATGTGATATAAGTTGGAATGATTGATTTTGATTAGTCGTCGTGTTGGAAAACGCGTGGGATCAAAGTTAGATACGCGATTTTTGGAATACGCATAAAGTTTACAATTTTGGGCACAGAATTAGTAAACGAACTCTGATTGAGTTGATTCTTGGACCATCGGACTTTTGTTTCTGAGATGAACAAGTTTTGTGTTAAGTACTTTTTAAGAATCGCGCCAGAAGGGCTTCAAAAGAAATGATTTCCGAAATTACCCTTAGTGGTGAGGGTATTTTTGTAATTTTGATATGAGATATTTTTTTATTATTATTATTTATTAATAATAGCATATACAAAAAACAAAGAAAAAAAAAAAGAAAAAAAAAAGAAGAGAGAGCTCGTCACGCGTGAAGGAGAGGAGGGAGACGCCGGCGGCGATCCGGCCAGAGTCACAGCGGCTCACCGGTGCGGTCTGAATCGTCTGGCGATGGGGAGTACGCCGGTGGACGGTGTTAGCGCTTTGGACTCCGAAAATGGTGGGAAAATGGGGAAGACAGACGCGACTTTTAGGCTCTCGATCCCGGCTCGTCGGTTCGTTTCACGGCCCAAGCCACCTACCAAATCGAAGCCCTCATAGAGTACTATGAGTGTACGGAGTCGGTTTCACCAAACAGTGGCCGGAACCACGCGAAACGAGGAAGACGGCGCCTGTACTGTAGCACCCATGTGAACAGTAGCTCCGATCGGAATTCCGATCACACCAGCGCATTCGTATGGCCGATGGGAGTCCGAATATGGCCTCGTAATTTCGGTACGACTTTCCGTTCAAAATTTGATATTTTAAAGTGTATAGATTCGTGTTCGGATGCTTCTAATAATCTCGTAGTGTAGCCAATTAGCATGAAATAAATTGGATATGTTTTAATATGTTAAAACGATGAATGTGGTAGAATCCGGGGAGAATCGGACGAGATATGTTCGATCATGTATAATTAACGAGATTCCGGTAAAACAGAGTTTCTCGCGCGACTGAGTGTACTTGATCGTAATCATGAAAACAATATTAAAATGACATTGCGTGGGTAATTGGGTAATTTTGGGTTAGTCCGGAGGGTTCGAGACCATTCCGTAGCGTTTGCGGAAACTTTTCCGCAACTTTTGCCGCAAACGCGTAAAGTGAGAATATGACACATCTAGCTAGTTTATAATAATATTTAAGCATGTATTAGAGTAATGAAGCTTAGACCGTAGTATCAGGGGTGATTTGGGTGTTCCGAGGAAACTCGTAGTTGTTTTAGATAAGTTGGAAAGTTCCGCAAATAGCGGTACTAACCTTGCGTGTTACTTGTTTGACAGATCAGACCCGGATCACGGTCATTCGCTTAGCCAGGTAAGTAACTCATGCTTCGAATACTTAAGAAATTTATCGTTGTTTGAAAGTAGTAATATAATAAAGTTGCACATAGTTATATACATGAAACCAATATATATATATATATAAAGATGAATATTGGAAAAAGAGGCAATGGTACTTATATATACATATATAAATAAGAACAAGTAACTATAAGCACGTGTATGAGAAAAAGGCGAGTATGAGCATATAGAGGTAAAGAGATATGTATAGACATACGTATATAAATAGAAAGACAATAGTAAGCTTTGGACTGAAAAATATTAGAATGACAAAGTATATGAGTATACAGGAAGTGAGAGTAAATACTAATAAACTTAATAAATTTGATACTTGGGTTTGAGGGATGTAGAAACTACACCCTAGGGAATGAGATTAGAATTATAAATAAGATAAACATGTATGGACTAGATTTATGAAGGAAAGTTTGTAATCTATGCGTTATATAAGAATATTAGGAATATGAGGATAGATACGAGCATATAAAGTGATAAGGAGCATAAAGGAATAAATTATGCATAGCATGAGAATATATAAAAAAAGTATGATTTGAGATTTCTGAGCACAAGTTGATAGTTAGAAAATGCAAATCAGTTTTGCTGGGGTTGGTGCTCAGAGCGCCAATCCGGACCATATTTATGTCTGATTCATGAATACGAACATCCCCTTATTCCATAATATTACTTATTTATGGTTGCACCTTTTGTTTTTATATACGTATTCGATCTGATTACTATTAGATTGAAACTAAATGTGGTTTAGTGATATGTATAGATTAGACAAAGGCCCGATAATATGTAATGCAGTATGCAGTTACAAAGTTAGTTTGTAATTGACATTGGGAAGTGTCACTGCTAAATGTATATTTTCAAACATAGTTCCTGGTCAAGATTTACTAACACTGGTCAGTTAGTCAAATCCGTTGAGACCAGTACATGTCGTATATCGAGACTTGGTCCGATGGTTTATCCCAATGAACCATGAGTCTATGGAGACTCGTATAGACATGTAGGTGTTTATAATAGATAAACACTGAACGACTCACCGAAGATTATTAATGGATGGTACACCAACGTCAATAAGAATCTTCTCGGGTTGAGTAGCATAGTGGTCCTTTGACTTGAGATACCACTGTGGATGTATGAGAAATCCTCTACATTTAGATGACAGTCACGTCACCGATCTATTTAGATCAGACCTCCGCCTGTTCGTTGGGTGTGGACCGATCCTCAGGATATCCTGTGTGTATCAAGATATGATCCGTCAGTTCTGTGTACAGAGCATAGGTAGTCCATATATAATTAGCAGTCTGTTAAATATGTGGCCACAGTATACTTCGGATGTAAGTTCCGAATGTTATTTAGAGATTGCTAATAGATACGTCAACGTGATAATACCTATAGAGATTTGACATTTACATCTATATCTCTGGGATTATCCGGATACCAGTGACGGAGAGATTATACATATGCAATGACCTCGACCTGTATGATTCAGCGAGTTTATCCGTGGTCGTCATAATTTATGGGTGGATAGATTATGGACACGAAATTGAATTTTGTGACGGATATACCTGAATCTAGAGAGTCTCACTAATGAAATATACTCGTAGAGCACTAGGGCAACTTTTGTGAATAATGATGATTATTTACAAATCGTTTCAACGTTAAATGAAAAATACATGCGAACGGGCCGAACCGTCATTTCCTAATTAATGTGTGTTTGTATTTAATATATGATATTATTAAATACACATTAATAAATTGTCAAATAAAGGTATTTGACATATATAATTAATATATGTATTTGAGATATTTAAAGTAAATATAATACATATATTGAGATATTTGTATTTAATTAATTATTTAATTATTTAATTGTTAAATGATTAATATAATTAAAACATAAATATCTCACCAAATGATAAAGTTGGGAAATGATTATAAGTGTTTATTATTGACTTTAAAGTAAAGGAAATGGTAGTCAAATTGGATTTGACTTCCTTGGATATTTATTTTAAATTGTTAAAATTAAAATATTTTTTCCTTTATTTTTTTTACCAGTTTTCGGCCCTAGACCTAAAATGGATATAAGTGTTATATCTTTTAGTTGCTTTTGTTGACTTGTTGAATTTACATTAAAGTTGTAATGATAAAAATTTGCAAGTTGATTAAAGTAAACCTTTAAATGAAACAAAAGAAAAATATATAGATATTTTATTTATTTCTCCCTAAATTTCGGCCAAGGCTTATTTGGAGGAGGTATATATTGTTTTGTTTCATTTTTAGGGTTTAAAAAATTTCATTTGAAACCAAAAAAAAAAAACATAAAAGAGAGTTGAGAGCAAAGTTTGAAGGCTAAAGGGAAAATGCTTGAAAAAGCTTGTTTTTGTAAGTCTTTCTTTAATGTCTTCAACATGAAATATGTTTCTAACATGCTTAGCTTCATTTTATGATGCTTTGATGTTATCTCTACTATTATAGTTTGTGTTATATGGTTGTGAACTTTGTTGAAAGTGTGATGCATGTAAGTAACTTGAAATTGTTTCAAAGCTTTACTTTTGATTTTTAGATAATCAAAGTTGCCATTCTAGAGTTAGTAACCACTCCTTGGTGACCTATAATTGTTATAGAGTTATTTCAAAGTGGTGAGACTTGTTTGGTGTGGTAGAGAATTGATTGAAACATTGGATTTGTTTAATTTGGTCTAATTTATCCAATTGATGAAATTTAGAAATTTGGGTTTAAGACCACTTCCAAATTTGGGGTTTTTCATTTATGTTGTGTATATGATGCATATAAAGTTTCATGTTGATTGGATTACATTTTTATGTGTTTGAGGCATGAAATGACAAAATGCACACTTTGGCACCAAGGTGGTGCATTCGGCCAAGGTTGGATTTTTGGGGTTTTGGTTGCTTTTGGTGTTTTGATGTTTTGAACATGCTAAGTTCATCTTAGAAATGATTTAGAATCATTCAAAATTGATTTGATCAATTTCGGACTAAAATGGACTAAATACCAAGTGTAAGGGCAATTCGGTAAATTCACTTAAATATGATTTATTTGAATTTTATTTCATAATTTGATTATTGGATAATTAAATAAAAAAATTTATTTAATTAATCCGAGAAAAATTTTTGAAATCGGAAAATTTGATCTTCCATCGCTTCCGCTGCGTTACTGGATTTTCCCCCTTAAAACCTCAACAAGTTTAAGAACTAAGACATTGGAATTCATATAAGTTTGATGTCTGATATAGTAGTAGAGTTTAGAATGTATGTGTATGAATATAAATTGTGCAATATATTGACTGTGAGTCACTAGCATCGTAAGTTATAAAGGTAAGTGATAAGTGCACGAAAGTGTACTTAGAACACTGTTAACTCAGCTTTATTATCATATGTTTTAATCTTAATTAGAGCCATTTTGTGCTTTGTTAATAGGAAGCGATGGATCAAGGAGAATGGAGCAATTGGACATGTTTCAGAGCCTAACAGACATATCAGACGCACGCAGGAGCATCAGCCACGCACTGAATTTAAAAAGGCTCATAGCTTCTGGCGCGTGGAGACACGCGGTGCACGTCGCAACGCGAGACTGCGATTTCAGGATTGTGTGATGTGTGTTTTTAATGCAATTTAGGGTTTCAGGACTTTTCTATATAAACCCAACTTCGTCCTAAACCCTCGGAGAGGATAAAATCAGAGAGAAAAATAGGAAAAACACACAAAAAGAGACAAAAACACAATTCATAGAGAGTAATAATGAAGAACTTCAAGGAACTCATGACGTCTCTCCGATCTATTCAGGCTGCATCTTTTTCTTCTATGGAGAACTAATCTCCTAGGCAAAGCTAAGGATGAACTCTTGTATTTTAATTTCTTATTTATATTGTTGATTTCTTATGAACCTTTTAACGTTTAATATAATTTATGGTTGTTATTTTCTATTATCTTTCGATTCTTGAATCCAGAAATTATGTTTTGTCAAACTCCCATATAGATCCAGTCATGCTTCTTCTATGTGTGATCTGCGAACTTAGTTGTGACTGGTAAAAGTTGTTTTATGTGTTGGTCTTCTGCTGCAGTATTGCCTGAGGGTATATTGTCGACGTTAGATAGCTTATAATGATAACTTTTCTGTGTTGTTAACATAGAGAAAATAATTATTAATTACCCTAGAATTTAATATGAGTAGGATTGAATACCTTCCAATTGTTGGTTGGGATGTGAAACCTTCAATTGTGTAATGAAAATAATCAATAATTGAATATAGGAGTTTGATACAAGAGGAATTCCTGATGCTTTGCTGTTTATCTCTGCTGATAAAATCCTGTAAATTTTCTTAATCTTTAGTTTAAATTACAAATTTAATCTTTTCTTTAATAAAGTTATTGCTAAACGTTCTTGATTGAGTGAATTAGTTTCATTGTAACCATCTTTCTGAGGAATCGACACCCCAGCTATACTGCGATAACCGCAAGTCATATTTGGGCATAATCAAAATTTGGCGCCGTTGCCGGGGAGACGGTTTACAAGCAAAATGACCAGGTTTGCTTAGTCAATAATAAAGCGGTAACTTCGTTCTATTTCATTATTATTATTAATAGAATTTTATTTTATTTTATTCTTTTATTATTCGCTTATTTATTTTCTTTTAGTATTTTAGTTTTTATTTTTATTTTTAATTAGTTCTTTTTATTTTTTTCTAGTCTTTTACTTTAGTATTTATTTTAGTTGTTTTATTTCTGTTTTAGTTTTAGTTAGATTTTAAGTTTTAGCTTATTCTTTTTATTTATTTATTTTTATTTTATTTTATTTCTCGTATTATTTGAACTTCAATTACATGTCTAGACGTAGGGATATATTTGGTAGGTTTGTTAGGACTGAAGAAGAAAGCTCAGATTCTGAGAACATATTTGAAAATCCTTTTTCTACACCATCCGCGTCTAGCGCACATAACATGAGTGAATACGAGAGACCACCTAGGAGGACTCTTGAAGAGTACCGCCACCCAACTCGCACACAGCTACACCTTCATGCATCATATTTTCTCCTAATGCACCACACATAGATTTTAGGCCTGGAATGATATAGTATCTTCCAACTTTTCACGGTTAGAGAGCGAAAATCCTTACGTGCATATTAGAGAGTTTGAAGAGGTAGTAGCGACCTTCCATGACCGTTTTGGGACTACCGACACAATTAGACTTAAGTTCTTCCCATTTACCCTTAAGGATAGAGCTAATAGCTGATTGTATTCTTTGAGACCTAGGTCAATAGGATCATGGGGCGAGATGACCCATGCATTTTTCGACAAATACTTCCCACACCATAAGACAGATGCCCTAAAAAGAAAAATCTCCACCTTCTCCCAGAGAGACAACGAGACCCTTTATCAAATGTGGGGCGGTATAAGGAGTTGTTAGCGAGTTGTCCACACCATGGATATGAGAGTTGGCGTTTAGTAAGTTACTTTTATGATGGACTAACCCCTAGGGAACGTCAATTCGTTGAGACGATGTGCAATGGTAAGTTTATCCAGATGGACCCTGATGAGGCGCTTGAGTATTTAGATGACATAGCTAAGAAATCTCACACTTGGACTGGACCCACTACCGTAGATAACACTGATAGGACACATATTTATAATAGCATAAGCGTACATCACGATAGGGAACATGATAGTCTTAAGGCACAAGTTGAGCTAATGACCAAACAGATAGAAGCCTTAAAAGCCAGAGATAGCAAGACTATATATTCAGTAGCCCAGCTAGGATCCCAAGAGCGCCCTATGTATGATGAGATTAGGGGACCATATGAGGAACAATGCCATAACTTAGGGATGTACCAGAAGTCTTATACCCCATATTTAGACACATATAATCCTAGTTGGCGGAACCACCCAAATCCTAGTTGGAAGCAAGAGTCTCATCGGTCGAGTCAAACACCACCACCCAGAAGTTACAGTACCTCACAGTGTTTCACACCTATTATTCCTATAAATTCTTTAGAGGATACCTGGCATGCATTTGTAGAGACCCAAAGCAAAACCAATCAAAGGATTGAGTCGTTGATATCTCAGGTAGCTGAAGACCAAAAGGAAATAAGAGTCAAATCTTTAAATTGACTAATGTCCTGAGTGTACAAGAACAAGGAAAATTCTCATCCCAGACTCAACCTAATCCACTAGGTCAGTACATGACACAGGCTAAGCATGAAGTATCCAGTATAAGAGGTCTTAATGTCATAATCACGAGGAATGGAGAAGAGGTAGGGATGCAGAATACTTCCAGCACTATAGGTGGCCCTAAGGATAATAGTGTTAACATATCTCAGGTAGAACAAGTGTCACATTTCCCAGTTAGGGTACCATCTCCTCAAGAACTTAACAGTTTTCATGTTGAAAAACAATCATAGGGTGAGGGTGAGTGTCATTACTCATACATGCTAGAAACAGTCCGACCAGGAATAACGTCTCTACAACCTGAATCAAATCCCACTGAACTGAAACTGGTCCCAAAGAACTAAAAAATGAGGAAAATGAGAGTTAATGCTCAATTAAAGATGATACCTGTGAGATTAAAAAGAACATTGAGCGAATCTTTCCTTATGTGCAGTACCAAATTTCAGCCACCAGACCATGGAGGATCAGTGGATAAACTGCCACAGCTAGACAAACATTCTCTCGCATGCCTTCATCAGTACGCTCGATGGAAGCCACCATGACCACTCGAGTGTTTGCGTCTGGCTGAAGACGTTAAACTTAGCGCTAGTAGGGAGGCAACCCTTGCATCTGCATTTACTTATTTCATTTTATTTCATTATTTAATTTAGTTTTCTTTTATTGTATGCTAATTGCATGTTTTATTTTTATTATTTGCATGAGTGTTTTTACAGGTTTTAGCATAACTTACACAACCACATAGCTAAGTCTCACCAGCAGGAACCTAATCAACTCTGCGCCTGGTAGTGTTGTTCATTAATCATTGTTCTTTATATTTATCTTACATTGAAGATAATGCAAGTTTTAAGTGTGGGGGTGTATGCATGTGCATAACTTGTCTTAAATACATATATTTTTCATTTTTCAAAAATTTCAAAAAAAAAAAAAAATTTCTTGATTGTTTTGTTTGTTTTTAGTCCCTGATAGTTAAACATAGTTCCTATGATGATATTGTTTGTGTTAGGATGAAATCTTAGAAATGATAAGTCGATTTGAGTAGTTTATCTATGTTAGACTTGTAAGCACTTAATTATGGGTTTTTAGCAGTGGAAGCCTGAATAGTTAGCAAGATGACTAGTTGAAGAAATTGTATGTCGATGAATGACCGTTTGCTTAGATATCTATCCTGAATTACTTGTGTTATGACGTATGGTATGATTGCAAATAAAAGAAAAAGTCTCTGAAGAAAGAAAGTAAACCACATATAACCGATAAGCGTGAAGCTACCCATGGACGAGTATTAGGACTACCATGAGGAGAAATGCTACCTTAAAGGGTAGGTGTGTTGAAAAAAATGGCGAAAGAGAAAGAAAAGAAAAATTCAAAAGAAAAAAGCAACAATAGACAAGAAAGAAAAAAAAAATCATACCATACTGAGCACACATAAAAGCAACTACAGATCTTAATTGAGATATCTAGGTTGGTTAGACCCATCGACCCCGATTTTTAAACGAAATTATTGAGTTGGCTTACCTAGGAATAAAGCTGTGAACGAACCTTAGCGCGCACACACTTTGAGTCTAGCTTAGATGATTTATTCAAAGATTTAGATTTGAGTTGCGTTGAGTACTTTGAAGGTTCTATTGTTTAATTACTATGCATTCTTTGAGGATAAAATTATGTGAAACTATTCAGACTATTTAATTTTTATTTTTGCATGATTGCGTGTTTTGAATGACGTTTGTGGGTATCGTCGCCGTAAGCCCTCACGAGACTATAACTCGTCCACTATGGACACCTAGGGGTTTAAAGACTTCTTGCATACGTTAAATGCAATCGTGATCCCTACGAAAGTGGCTTATATAGTTTTATTTATTTATTTAGTTTTTAATTTATTTTACGCTTGAATTACTAGAGACTAGCAATAAGCTGGTTGTGGGTTGTGATAAGTGCACGAAAGTGTACTTAGAACACTGCTAACTCAGCTTTATTATCTTATGTTTTAATCTTAATTAAAGCCATTTTGTGCTTTGTTAATAGGAAGCGATGGATGAAGGAGAATGGAGCAATTAGACATGTTTAAGAGCCTAACAGACATATCGGACACACGCAGGAGCATCAGCCACGAACTGAATTTAAAAAGGCTATAAATTTTGATTTAGAAAGCGTTACAAAACCCATAATATATCGATTTGCATCTACTCGAAAAGATCTAGTCAATTGTAGCATCCTTCATAGCTTATGGCACGTGGAGACACGCGGTTCACGTCGCAACGCGAAACTGTGATTTCAGGATTGTGTGCCGTGTGTTTTTAATGCAATTTAGGGTTTCAGGACTTTTCTATATAAACCCAACTTCATCCTAAACCCTTGGGAGAGGACAAAATCGGAGAGAAAATAGGAAAAACACACAAAAAGAGCCAAAAACACAATTCATAGAGAGGAAGAACGAAGAACTTCAAGGAAATCATGACGTCTCTCCGATCTATTCAGGCTGCATCTTTTTCTTCCATGGAGAACTAATCTCCTAGGCAAAACTAAGGATGAACTCTTGTATTTTAATTTCTATATTTATGTTGTTGATTTCTTATGAACCTTTTAACATTTAATATAATTTATGGTTGTTATTTTCTATTATCTTTCGATTCTTGAAATCCAGAAATTATGTTTTGTCAAACTCCCATATAGATCCAGTCATGCTTCTTCTATGTGTGATTTGCGAACTTAGTTGTGACTGGTAAAGGTTGTTTTATGTGTTGGTCTTTGACCGACGTAATCACACGCGTATAACGCAAGCGCACGTATCGTTCAAGTAGTATAAAAATATCGATCCCACGAGGACTTAATTCCTACTGTTGTTATTAATTATTGAATCTATTTATTTACATGTATCTAATTATAGAGAGAAGGGAATTGATTGCTTTGGTTGGTTGAATGTGGAATTGCTTAAAAAAAATAAAAATAAAATAAACAAAAGACTCAAATAAGGAAAATAAAAGAAAATACTAAAAGGTCTAGGGTCGTGACTCCACACAATACTGTTGAAAGGATGAATCGATTCTCTTACTTATGTGTATTAATTCAGTCTGCTAACCTGAAACACGAAAATATGCAAAAGCCTCTTCCGATGGTCAGACGCAAATACCCAGTATCACCCAATTGGACCATATTCCTATGTCAACCACATTACCCTAAATTCATTAAGTTTAAGTTGCAATTATGGCTACCCCCGCCCGACAGGTATATGTCTATCCTGTAAGGAAATCTAATAAATGGTTATCTATCCTCAAGGAAGATCGTGAGCTATTGAGTCTAAGGCTGAAACCTAAAATCCCTATGTCTAGTTCATTTTAGATTTACCCCATCAATCTTATTAATAGCCAGTTAACAAGACACATTAAGCTTAAGACTCAATAAACAAACTAAAGAACTACCCATAGAAAGAAAATCAATTATTAAGTGTGTGTATTGTGTTTCATCACTTCCCTAGAATAAAAATAAAATGCTGGGGTTAGGGGATCCACTTTTACTATTTATAATTTAGAAATCTCCCATAGTATAATGTAGAATTTAACGGTGATTAGCCCAACCGACCATATAGGTGGTATTCCTTATTAAATCAGATTTAAATGAAGTCCAACCTGCCATTAAGGCGGTAATACTATTTAAACATAAACCAGCCATATAAGCGGTAATTATCTGTCACCTAAAGACCAGCCATATAGGCGGTGCCACATTATGCAAAATAAATAAAACCAACCATTAAGGCGGTAATTCCTTTTAGTGAATAATAAAATTTATATTTTAATTAAGGGAGATTAATCTAAATTAAAATTATAAAAGCTTCACCTTTCCCCCAGGGAAAATTTAACTACTTAACATAAAAAGAAAGGAGTAGAAGAAGAGAACTACTGCTACTAAAAATTAAAATATATAAATTAAATTACTAAAAATAAACACACAAGATGCAATCCTTAAATTCCTTACAAAAACCTAAGGAAAGCATGAGAATTACAAATGAAATGGCTTGGTATTTATAGAAAAACCTAAAGGCTTCCACAAATTTGTCCACTGATTGCTCCACGAATTGCTCCACCAAACATGCCACAAGACATGGCATCAAACATGGCACCAAACTTGGCATCAAACATGGCACCAAACATGGCACCAAACATGCAAGCATGTTTGGTGGAAGTTTGACAATTTTTATTTTTTTATTTTTTTATTTTATTAATTTTATTTTATATTTTGTAAATGACAATAGTAGATACACAAAATATAATGTATTTTTCATCAATTTCGGCCTTCCAAACTTCCGAATTCGAAAATATTTTGGCTTTCAAAGTTGTATATCTTCGAGTCTTCTTTAATCTTCAACTTGAATCAGCTCAATCGGACATCGGAAAAAAAAGTTATGGCCAAAATACGAACATTACGCAAAATTGGAAATTTTGACTGCACTTCGTGACGCGTATAGAAGAATTTCGTTTTTGATAATTTTTTATCCGAATTTCATCGTTTTAGCCCCGAGTTGATTCTATTAACTCGAAATATTATTTTTATCTGCAAACTAAACAAAAACACATCAAAACGTTCACAAAACTCGAGAAACTATACATAATATTAGGTTAAATGAGTGGGAAATAGTGATATAATTACCACTCATCACACCCCCAAACCTAACATTTTGCTAGTCCTCGAGCAAAACACAAAATAAAATAACATAAAAATGAAATTAACTAAGCCACTTTCGTAGGGATCACGGTTGCATTTAGCGTATGCAACAAGCCTTTAAACCCCTAGATGTCCCTAGTGGACGAGTTGTAGTCTCGTGAGGGCTTACAGCAACGATACCCACAAACGTTTTTACAAAAGTAAAAAGTTAGTTAAAACTAATGCACACAAAATCAAAAAGACAAGAGAAAAGAGAAGTTAGTGACGATTCAGGTGAAACTTCTACTCCAAGTTACTAGTTGTTTTATTTCATTCTAAATTACCGAATAAGTAAATTCTCCGATTATTTTTACCATTCTCCATATACAAAGCCAACAAAATATTAATCAACTCATTTTTTCCCACAACAGTCACAAGTGCAGTTGAGAAGAGGGTAATATTTTTGTCCTAAAGTTCTAATCAGATTTTACACCTTTCTGTAGCAATGGAATAATTGTTTTTTTATTTTTTTCTTCTTCTGATTTTGACTTTTTATTTATATACAATATCTTCCGTCTATGTAGCGAGCTTTGGGTCGGTGGCTCCCAAACCAGTTGGCTTTAGGGCACCAGGTGTTAAGACACCCCTACGGACTTAGTTACCCAGACTTCAGATATAAATATATTTTTTTGTAGCATCTTTGATCCATGTAGCGGGCTTTGGGCCAGTGACTCACAAACCAGTTGGTTTTAGGGCACTAGATGTTAAAACACCCTTACAGACTTAATAACCCGGATCTCAGACGGTTTTTTTTTACTCCATTGCTATTTAGAGATGCTTCCTCCAATTAAACTAGAGCACGGAATATTACAAACTTTTCAAATACGCCTCATGTCCGTATGTTACTATGCATATTGATAATACCTGCCAACCTAGCATATGAAGATCCATTTTAGTCATTTTTATGGAGAATCTACAAATTAAATAAATTAAAATTAAATAAACAAAAATTAACTTATTTCAAAAATGTTTTACCTTTTTAGTCAAAATAAAAACACGAAAACACAAAAATATTTTTGTAATTTTTGAAAATTTTTCAATTTTTTTTGTATTTTTCGAAAAATTTTGAACAAAAAATAAAAACAACACAAAAACTAAAAACAAGATACTAATCAACTAATTCCCTCCCCCAAACCTAAATGAGACATTGTCCCCAATGTCTTAAACGGTAAAAGAAGAGTTTAGAAGATCGTACCTGTTTAGTAGAAAATCAAAAATTCACCGATTAAGATCAATGTCTAATTTACGCTTCTCGATCGTTGTCTGACCAATCCAACTTGGAGAGAATGGGGTCGACTTTCGGTTCAAAGGCAAGGATTTGGTCGATTAGTTCTTCTGCCTTTGTAGCAGTCAGGAAAATCTCATCCACTGATTTCGTGACGAACTCATGCCTTTTTGCTTCCGCAAGGAAAACAAAAAGAAGATCGAAGAAATGCTCGATATTTAGTAACCCAATGGGCTTCCGATGAATGTTTAAATGCGCCCACGATACTACTGTGAACATCTCCTCAAATGTTTTAAGTCCTCCTGGCAATGCAATAAACGCATCAGCTGTATTAATCATTTCTTGGATTTATTCTGACATACCTGATATGATGCGTTCATCACCATTTGTGGGTTTGATCAGTTGTTCCTTCGCCAGAGGTCTAGGAATGACTCCCAGAACATGTCCGCCACCGTCCAGAACGGCTTTTGAAATAATTCCCATCAATCCACAATTACCACCGCCATATAGCAAGTGCATGTTATTTTCATCTATCACTCACCCCAATTCTTTCGCAGCCTCGATGAATTCTGGCTTGTTACTAGAATTAGATCCACAGAAAACGCAAATTCTCTTGAATCTCTGTTGTGATGTTGCTTCCATTTTCTCTCTCTTATTTGGATGTATATCTGGATGTGTCGAAGAGAAAAATGAAATGCTGAATTTAAATACCTGAAAATGGGTGAGTAATAATTGCACTAGTACCTGCCAAATGATAATTATTAGGTGAACGTTAAAATAAATCGTGAAAATTCAAAAAGTATAAATCGTTGTGTACTCAATACGCCATTCGTTTAGTATAAATTCATGAGGATGCATCTCAAGAATCCATTCCTTACTCAGCCATCACTCATGAATTAGTTTTCCTCTTTGTGATTACCAAACGCCATTCCTTCTGTCTTAAAATGCTCCGTTTGTGCTTTTCCCTACAAAAATAACACACAAAACCAAAAACTCTACAACATGTATACACAAAATAAGAAAACAGAAATTACAACAAATTGCATGGGTTGCCTCCCTGCTAGCGCTAAATTTATCGTCTTCAGCCAGACGTGACTGAAATCCATCTATCAAGGAGGTTTCAGTGTCGTTTTAGATATCCGATTACAAACAATCCCATGAGCGTTGCTTTTGAAGAGTCTCTTCCAACGGTAAGGTGGCGAAAAGAGTTTTTTCTCATTCAGTGCTTATGCCACCTTTTTAAACTTTGTCGCTCTAACAATTCCTGCAAAGAAAGAAAGAAAATCAGGAGGTCTCGTATGGTGCTTGACTTGGAATGGAAGTTCCATTCTGTCAAGTTTCTGGGTGATTTCTCTAAATTGTACTTCCCAACACAGTGATGTTTCGTCTGAATTCACTGGATCTTCAATAAGGTCAGACATTTGCTCAACCATTTGCTCTGCTTCTTGCTCCACCTTTTCTTCACAGATGTATTTTAAGATTTCCGTGTTCAGTTCCTCCTCTGTCATCTGTGAAATACATGCCTCATAATTATCCGCCTGAGGATCTAAGGATGTGTCTAACATTAGGTCTTCATCCTCTAATATGGCTAGATTGGATGATTCAGACAACTCTTCATCAAACAACTGTGCAAAGCAATCTCTAAAATCTTCGGTCGGAGGATGTAAAATTGTATCTGTCTGTAAGTTTTTGTCCTATGTAGTCGGTAGTTCTTCCTCGAACATCATTGCAATGCACGATCCAAGATCTTCGAATCGAGGATACAGAATTCCATCCTCAATTTTTGTTGGTATGAACATCTCAACTTCATCATCAGAATCTGAATCTAAATAATAGGAATCAAATAAGTACTTCATTGGTTTGGGCTCAGGAACTGATACCTCCGGTTGTTGATACTGCTCAGCCTCCTCATCTTCTAACATTTCAACATTATCTGATTGGTACTCGAAGGCTTCATCAGTGTCATCTGAGAACGGATCTTGAGGTATGTTGTTCTGGTTTTCTATCATCTGTCTCATTTGATCTGTCATCCTCTGAATAGATTCTGCGTTACTTTGAAGTTGATTTCGGAGTGTTTCACACATCATATCCAACTCTTTATCTCTTTTCTCGAACAAATTCTTGACCATGTCAACCAATGATTCTGCCTCTGATGGTTCTGGTTGTTGGTAAGGATCAAAGGTAGATGGTGGATAAGATGGAAAATGTGGCTCTGTGAAATGTGATGGCTCATCATACCATGAAGGATCTTGATAGTTCTGCCACCCTGAATTGTAGTTGTACTTGCAATAATCGCTTGGGTGGTTGCCATTACATATGTCACATCTCCACATTGAGTTCTGCTGAGAAAATGTAGTATTGCTTGGTTCTGGTAGCCAGTTATAATCGTCAGCATTCCTCAGAAAACCGGACTGTTGCTCCCAGATTTGGGGTGTATCTTCGTATAAGGCTCGTAATCTCTCAATCTCCCAGTAGTGTTCCATTTTTCAACCACCTGAAAAATAAAAGAAATAAATAAAAATTACAGATAAAAATAAAGAAAATTAGATACAAGTAAATTAGATAGCTTCAAAATTAATAACTCAAGAAATATAAGTCCCCGGCAACGGCGCCAAAAACTTGACCGGTGCGTAATCACACTCGTATAACGCAAGCGCACGTATCGTTCAAGTAGTATAAAAATATCGATCCCACGATGACTTAATTCCTACTATTGTTATTAATTATTAAATTTATTTATTTACAGGTATCTAATTATAGAGAGAAGGGAATTGATTGCTTTGGTTGGTTGAATGTGGAATTGCTTAAAAAAATAAAAATAAAATAACAAAAGAATAAAATAAGGAAAATAAAACGTTTTCAACAATTTCAAATGTTTTAAAGAAAGATTTCAAATGCTTTGAAAAGAATCATATTTCAGGAAATGTTTTACAGTTTGAGTTACAAATTTTGGTTTTAATGGTTTTTCGGGGCATGAGGTAAAACCTCACCCCAGTATGTTGTTGGGGTTGGTGCTCAGAGCGCCAATTCTCGGTTGTATTTCTGTTAACTACTTCTGTAAAACATTATCATCAGTATAATATATGCAGTTTCTATAATAATCTATCTTTTTATATAGTAAAGACGTAATGACCTTAGAATGATTAGTCATGGTACAGTTGCAAAAGCGTCGCAACTGACATTGAGTAGTATCATGACGTTGTCATTCTTAGATTGTTCCTGGTCAAGGTTTACACTACTTGGTTAGTAAAGTAAACCCGTTGAGACTGGTATATATCATATACTGGAATATATGATTCCAATGGTTTTCAATGAACCATAAGTCTTGGAGACTAGTATAGACGTGGTGATGTTTATAGCGGATAAACACTGAACAACTCACCGAAGATTCTTAATGGATGGTACACCAGCGTCAATAAGAATCTTCTTGGTTGAGTAGCACTTGTGATTCTTAGACTTGAGATGCCATTGTGGGCACATGAGACATCTTCTACACTTAGACGGCAGTCACGTCACCGATCTATTTAGATCAGACCTCCACATGTTCGTTGGGTGTAGATAGATCATCAGGGTGTCCTATGTGTATCAATATAGGATCTGTCAGTTTTGTGTACCAGAGCATAGGTAGTCCATATGATTAGCAATCAGATAAAACCATGGGCCCATGGTATAGTTTAGAAGCCAGTTCTAAACATTCTTTTAGAGATTGCTAATGGAATAGTGGACTGGATAATCCCGATAAAGATTTGACGTTTACATCTATACCTCTGGGATTTATCCGGATACCTGTGACGAATGAATTATACATCTGCCATGACCTCGACCTGTATGGTTCAGTGAGATTATCCGTGATCGTCAGACCGCTTACAGTGGTTATTCGTTCTTCGTTACCTTTACCGATGATTTTTCACGGTACGGTTATGTCTATTTGATGCGACATAAATCGGAAATCTTTGAAAAGTTCAAAGAGTTCCGAAATGAAGTAGAAAAATAGACTGGTAATTATATTAAATGCCTTCGATCAGATCGAGGCGGTGAATATATGAGTGGTGAGTTCATGGATTATATGAAAGAGAATGAGATTCTCGCTCAATATACTCCTCCAGGTACCCCACAGCACAATGGAGTATCTGAGTGGAGAAATCAGACTTTATTAGATATGGTCCGATCGATGTTGCGTTTCACAGATTTGCCCTATTACTTATGGGGCTACTCTCTCTTAACAGCCGCACATCTTTTGAACAAGATTCCTTCAAAGGCTGTTCCTACGACACCGTATGAGATATGGTTCGGTAGGAGACTGAATCTTAATTATATTAAGGTTTGGGGTTGTTCTGACTATGTCAGGATGACTCAGTAAAATAAGCTTTCGCCTCGAGGGCAAAAGTTTAGGTTTGTTGGATATCCCTCGAATACGAGAGGATATCTGTTCTATGATACCGAGCATCAAAATGTGTTGGTAGCTCGCTTCGCAAAATTTCTAGAAGTAGAATTTTTGTCAGAAGGAGGTGATCATAGACAGGTTGAGCTTGATGAAGTCCAACCTGAAAACAACGAACCAACGAAGGAACCTGAAGTTCAAGTTGATGAAGGACCTTCAACACATACCTCCGTAGGTCGGAAAGGGTATCTAGACCTCCTAAACGCTTGTATTTGATACAAGAAAAGAGTCTGGATGTTCTCTTAGTTGAAGAGACAGATCCTTTCACTTATAGAGATTCAATGTTGGACATCGACTCCGTGAAATGGCAAAGTGCCATGAAATCCGAGATAGACTCAATGCATGAGAATCAAGTTTGAGACTTGGTTCCACTTCCCGAAGGAATTGTTCCTATCGGTTGTAAATGGGTTTACAAGAGGAAGCGCGGGCCTGATGGTAAGGTTGAAACTTACAAGGCCCGACT
Organism: Zanthoxylum bungeanum; assembly: GCA_019454045.1. NCBI lineage: Eukaryota > Viridiplantae > Streptophyta > Magnoliopsida > Sapindales > Rutaceae > Zanthoxylum > Zanthoxylum bungeanum. The sequence continues at coordinate 100,903 of SKCR01029769.1, forward strand.
GGTAGCAAAAGGTTACACGCAGCGATCTGGCGTCGACTACGATGAAATTTTTTCACCAGTTGCAATGTTTAAGTCTATCCGGATTTTGCTTTCTCTAGCTGCGTATCATTACTACGAGATTTGGAAAATGGATGTCAAAACGGCTTTTCTAAATGGATTTCTTGATGAAGAAATCTATATGGAACAGCCAGAAGGTTTTGCGTCCAGCGAAAACTCGGGCATGGTATGTAAGCTTAAGAAGTCCATTATGGACTTAAACAAGCTTCATGAAGTTGGAATCTTCGATTCGATGAGATTATTAGATCGTCTGGTTTTCTCAAGAATTCGGAAGAATCCTGTGTGTAAAGAAGGCCAGTGGGAGCATGGTCGTATTTTTAGTCCTATATGTTGATGACATCCTAATCATTGGGAATGATTTAGGAATGTTACAAAGCGTTAAAGCGTATCTCTGTAAGAATTTCTCCATGAAGGACCTGGGAGAAGCTTCCTATGTTTTAGGGAAAAACTCTATCGAGATAGACAAAGGAGGCATATTGGGATATCCCAATCAACGTACATAGATAAGATCTTGGAACGGTACAGTTTTGGTAACTGTAAGACAGCAAACATTCCGTTCAAACATGGGATTCATCTTTCTAAGAAGATGTGTCCACAAACAGAAGATGAGAAGGTTAGAATGTCTAACCAACCTCATGCTTCGTGTTTGGGTAGCATAATGTATGCCATGTTATGTACGAGGCCTGATATCAGTTTCGCTGTTTGCGTAACTAGTCGATATCAGTCCAATCCAGGTAATGACCATTGGATGGCCATTAAACATATCCTAAAGTATCTTAAAGGTACTAAGGATAAGTTGCTAATTTATGGAGGAAACGAACTGCAGGTTAATGGGTATACAGACTCCGATTTCAAATCGGATCCCGATGATAGAAAGTCTACATCTGGATTTGTCTTTACCCTTAACGGAGGTGCAGTTTGTTGGAAGAGTTCCAAACAGGGATCTACAGCTGATTCCACCACTGAGGCGGAATATATTTGCAGCTTCTGAAGACGCAAAGAGGCTGTGTGGATAAAGAACTTTATCACAGAATTGGGAGTTGTCCCAAGTATCGAGAATGTGATTCTGTTATACTGTGATAATACTGGAGCCATTCCGCAAGCAAGGAACTGAGGGCGCATCATAAGTCGAAGCATGTGGAACGCAAGTACCACATCATTTGAGAGATTGTGTCGCGAGGGGATATTGTCGTGTGCAAGGTACCGAGTGAAGATAACGTAGCAGACCCACTGACGAAGGCCATACCTCCGAAGTTATTTGATAAACACGTGGAGTCGATGGGTATTAGATACAATCGATATTGGCACTAGAGCAAGTGGGAGATTTTGTTGGGGTTGGTGCTCAGAGCGCCAATTCCCAATTGTATCTCTGTTAAATACTTCTGTAAACATTATCATCAGTAATAATATATGCAGTTTCTATAATATAATCTATCTTTTTATATGGTAAAGATGTAATGACCTTAGAATGATTAGTCATGGTACAGTTGCAAAAGCGTCGCAACTGACATTGAGTAATATCACGACTTTGTCATTCTTAGATTGTTCCTGGTCAGGGTTTACACTACTTGGTAAGCAAAGTAAACCCTTGAGACCGGTACATGTCGTATACTGGAATATATTATTCCAATGGTTTCTCAATGAACCATAAGTCCTGGAGACTAGTATAGACGTGTGGGTGTTTATAGCGGGATAAACACTGAACGACTCACCGAAGATTCTTAATGGATGGTACAACAGCGTCAATAAGAATCTTCTTGGGTTGAGTAGCACTTGTGATTCTTAGACTTGAGATGCCATTGTGGGCACATGAGACATCTTCTACACTTAGACGGCAGTCACGTCACCGATCTATTTAGATCAAACCTCCGCCTTTTCGTTGGGTGTAGATAGATTCTCAGGGTGTCCTATATGTATCAAGATAGGATCTGTCAGTTTTGTGTACCAGAGCATAAGTAGTCCATATGATTAGCAATCAGATAAACCATATGGCCCTGTGTATAGTTTAGAAGCCAATTCTAAACATTCTTTTAGAGATTGCTAATGGAATAGTCGACTGGATAATCCCTCCGATAGAGATTTGACGTTTACATCTCTATATTTCTGGATATTATTCGAATACCTATGACAGAGGAATTATACATCTGCCATGACTCGACCTGTATGGTTCAGCGAGATTATCCGTGATCGTCATAATCTACGGGTGGGTAGATTTATGGACACGAAATTTGATTTCGTGATGGATATACCCAAACCTAGAGAGTCTCAATAATGAAACATACTCGTAGAGCACTAGAGCAACATTAATAAATAAATTGATTATTTATAAATTCATTAAATGTTAACGCAATATACGTGCTAAAGAGACAGATAATCATTTGCTTAATTTTTTGTGTATTTACATTTAATACTTGATTAATTTAAATACACATTTATTAATAGTCAAAATGAGTTATTTGACTTATATCCTAAATGAATATATGTTTTTAATATTTAATGTAAATATTATACATATATTTAATATATTGTATTTGAGTAATTAATTAATTATTTATATTTAATTGTTAAATGATTAAATTAATTAAAAACTAAATATCTTACTTTAGGATATATTTAAGTAAATGATGTTAGTTGCAATTGTTGACTTAAATAAATATCTATAAAGTAGTTTTAGATATGTGTATTAAGATAACAAATGCATTTGTAATGAAAATGAAATGAAAAACGTGAATTTCATGCCTGTGAATTAGGCCAAGGCCAATTATGCATGAGTATATATTGTTTTCATTTGCTTTTCATTTGGATAACCTAATACATTCACAAAACATAAATCTCCATTGAAGAAGCTAAAGGAACCTTGAGAAAAAGAAAGATAAAGTTCAAAAGCTTGGAAAATTTAGTAAGTTTCTCAAACTTGCATTAGTAAGGAATTTGTTCCTTAGGTTCTAGGCTTTAATATATGATATTATTAGGATGTTTCCTTCTTTGTTCCTTTTGTTTTTTGTTGATGGAAGTTTTGGTGAAGTGTGAAGCATGTGTAATGAAGGAAATGTATAACTATTGTAGTAATAAATTTGCTTTTAAGGTTTTAGAAACCATGTTGCTAATCTAGAGTTGTTGACCCACTCTTAAATGACCTAGATTTGATATTGAGTTGTTTAATTGTGTTGAGACTTGGATTGGATGTTAGAATTATGATTGAAACAATTGATTTAATGTATTTGGCCTAATTTGACCAATTTGTGGAAATTGAAATATTAGGGCTCATGAATAATTCCAAATTTAGGGATTTTGATATATATTGTGTATTTGTATGTGTATATGATGCATATAAAGTTTCATGTTCATTGGATTGCATCTTGATGTGTTTTGATGCATGAAATCACAAAATGCACAATTGTGCACCTTGGAGGGTATTCGGCCTTGATGATGAATTTGGGGATTTTTGGTGCTTTTGGTGTTTTGATGTTTTGAACATGCTAAGTTCATCTTAGAAATGATTTTAATCATTCAAAATTGATTAGATCAATTTCGGACTAAAATGGACAAAATACCAATGTAAGGGCATTTCGGTAAATTCACTTGAATATGATTCATTTGAATTTTATTTCATAATTTGATTATTGGAATGTTAAATAAATATGTTTATTTAATTAATCTGAGAAAAATTTTGAAATTGGAAAATTTGATTTTCCCGCTTCCGCTGCGTTACCGGATTCCGCCCCTAGAAAAACCTTACAAAATGGTATCAGAGCGAGTCTGATTCTAGGCCACCTAAAATGATTAGCCTTCATTGAATCAATGTTTAATCATGTTTTCTTGACTTTATTCATGCTTATTAGGATTCTAAACTGGTTAGATTTAGGGTGTATGACACTTAGCGGAAAATCCCTAATTAATAAGGTTTGAATGTAATTATGTATTTGATGCATGTTATGTGGTCCATCTTGTCAATACGGTTTATGAATATCTTTTGTGACTACATCCGAGACCGTGCCTCTGCTGTGAGGGTGTAGCCGATAAAGATTTATTTATACCGGATGTATATCAGATTCTAGGTAAATTCAAGTAAAAGCGGAATTCTGAACGTGCCCTAGCTGTCAGGATTACGTAAGTAACTTGAGTTTATCATTGACGAGTTTAACCTTGGTACGTCTCCATGTGGGCCTGCCTTCGCAGCGACAATGAGAAACGGCCAGGACCGGAACTTAGGAGTCACTTTTGAGTGATTACAAATGAGTTATCTACCTGATGAATACACGTAGGCGAGACCGTGCCTCTCTGTGTGAGCTGAAATATATTCACGGGATCCACCTTTCACTATTAGTATTTAATTTAATTATTAAACATTTGTATTCTGTTTTGGGATTACAGTATTACATGATTTAGTGGGAGGGGCATATTAGTTTAAAAATCCATGATCTAGTTTATACTTTCGATATTATATGAAACTACTTAATTTTTGCTAACCGTTTTTCGTGATATATATGATAGATTTGCGATGGCGGCACAATACAAATCAGTTTGCGCGTATACTTGATGCGAACAAACTGAAAGGCGCTGAGAACTTTGCTGACTGGGAACTGGATTTGAGGATTGTCCTCGATTCAGAAAAGCTGGGTATATTCTTGAGGGTCCGTTGCCCCTTGTAGTGGGTGAGGATGCTACGGAGGAGGAACGCGAAGTTTTTGAAACTTGAAAGATGATGATTTAAGGGTTAAATCATACATCCTCAGTTCACTGTCTCCAAACTCAAGCAACAGTACTATGGTATGCTTGATTCCTATAGTATGATGACGCGATTGAGACAATCGTTTGAGAACCAAGAACAAGTGATTGTTCACAAAGTCTCCATGGAACTGTTCCATGCGCGTCTCGATGAGGGGCAAAGTGTTAGCCCACATATACTTCAGATGATCGATTTGATCGATCAATTTAGGCAACATAATCTCATCTTGAATGACATTCTCGGTAGGAGTGTCATTCTTGGTTCACTGCCAGCTTCATTTCGCCAGTTTGTGATGTACTTCAACATTCACGGGACTGTCTGTACCTACCATGAGCTGCATAGGATGTTGCTCACGGCAGAAGAGGACCTTAAGAAGGGATTACCGACTCGCCCTCCTAGATCTACTTCTCTTTCTGCTTCTTCCCAAGGATGGTCCAAGGGAAATAACAAGAAAGGCAAGAAGAAGAAGAAGGCTTTCGGTCCTCAACAGCAGGCAAAGATAGTTAAGCCCAAAAAGGCTTCTGAAGACAAATGCCACCACTCCGGCAAAGTTGGGCACTGGAAGAGGAACTGTCCTGATTACATCGCCCAGCTGAGGAGAGACAGAGCATCTACATCAGGTACTTATATTTTTCCAGTTATTGATTTATCTTTGGCTTGTGAAGCCATTACATCCAGCTGGATTTTAGATTCTGCTTGTCCCATTCACATTTGCAATTCGTTGCAGGTGCTGAAGGAAAGTAGGAGGCTGAAGCCAGGGGAGATGCAGTTACGATTCGGGAGTGGAGACTATTTGCATGCAGTTGCAGTGGGAGTATGTGAGATCTCATTGCTGAATGTGACATTTTTGTCACATGACTGTCATTTTGTACCAGGATGTGTCGCTAATATTATATCGCTTTTTGTATTGGATACAGAAGGATTTTGTATGAATATTAAGATAGTTCTTTGTATTTATATGATAGAAATAATATTCAGATCATTTGTTGTCCAAACCAGCATGGTCATTATACATTGCAAACTTTCAAAGATATATTAAATATGGAGTTAATAAACGTAGTTTACCTGTACTTAATAATACTGAACTTTGGCATATGAGACTTGGTCACATTGGCGTTAAACGCCTTACCCAATTGGTTAGGAATGGTTTGATACCAGATCTTACCATTGAATCCTATCCGACTTGTGAATCATGTATTCAGGGTAAAATGACAAAAGCCCCATTTTCTGGTGTTGGACATCGTGCCTCTAACTTACTGGAACTCGTACATTCTAATGTATGTGGTCCACTAAGTCAGACCGCTCACAGTGGTTATTCGTACTTCGTTACCTTTACCGATGATTTGTCACGGTATGGTTATGTCTATTTGATGCAACATAAATCGGAAACCTTTGAAAAGTTCAAAGAATTCCAAAATGAAGTAGAAAAACAGACTGGTAAATATATTAAATGCCTTCGATCAGATCGAGGCGGCAAATATATGAGTGGTGAGTTCATGGATTATATGAAAGAGAATGGGATTCTCGCTCAATATACTCCTCCAGGTACCCCACAGCACAATGGAGTATCTGAGAGGAGAAATCGGACTTTATTGAATATGGTCCAATCGATGTTGAGTTTCACAGATTTGCCCTATTACTTATGGGGCTACTCTCTCTTAACAGCCGCACATCTTTTGAACAAGATTCCTTCAAGATGTTCCTACGACACTATATGAGATATGGTTCGGTAGGAGACCGAATCTTAATTATATTAAGGTTTGAGGTTGTCCTGCCTATGTCAGGGTGACTCAGTAAAATAAGCTTTCGCTCGAGGGAAAAAGTTTAGGTTTGTTGGATATCCCTCGAATACGAGAGGATATATGTTCTATGATACCGAGCATCGAAATGTGTTCGTAGCTTGCTTTGTAAAATTTCTAGAAGTAGAATTTTTGTCAGAAGGAGGTGATCATAGACAGGTTGAGCTTGATGAAGTCCAACCTGAAAACAACGAACCAACGGAGGAACCTGAAGTTCAAGTTGATGAAGGACCTTCAACACATACACTCCGTAGGTCGGAAAGGGTATAGACCTCCTAAACGCTTGTATTTGATACAAGAAAAGAGTCTGGATGTTCTCTTAGTTGAAGAGACAGATCCTTTCACTTATAGAGAATCGATGTTGGACATCGACTCCGTGAAATGGCAAAGTGCCATGAAATTCGAGATAGACTCAATGCATGAGAATCAAGTTTGGGACTTGGTTCCGCTTCCTGAAGGAATTGTTCCTATCGGTTGTAAATGGGTTTACAAGAGGAAGCGCGGGCCTGATGGTAAGGTTGAAACTTACAAGGCCCGACTGGTAGCAAAGGGTTACACGCAGCGAACTGGCATCGACTACGATGAAACTTTTTCACCAGTTGCAATGCTTAAGTCTATCCGGATTTTGCTTTCTATAGCTGCGTATCATGACTACGAGATTTGGAAAATGGATGTCAAAACAGATTTTCTAAATGGATTTCTTGATGAAGAAATCTATATGGAATAGCCGGAAGGTTTTGCGTCCAGCGAAAACTCGGGTATGGTATGTAAGCTTAAGAAGTCCATTTATGGACTTAAACAAGCTTCATGAAGTTGGAATCTTCGATTCGATGAGATTATTAGATCGTCTGGTTTTCTCAAGAATTCGGAAGAATCCTGTGTGTATCAGAAGGCCAGTGGGAGCATGGTCGTATTTTTAGTCCTATATGTTGATGACATCCTATCATTGGAATGATTTAGGATGTTACAAAGCGTAAAGCGTATCTCTGTAAGAATTTCTCCATGAAGGACCTGGGAGAAGCTTCCTATTTTTAGGGATAAAACTCTATCGAGATAGACAAAGGAGGCTGATTGGGTTATCCTAATCAACGTACATAGATAAGATCTTTGAACGGTATAGTTTTGGTAACTGTAAGACAGCAAACATACCGTTCAGACATGGGATTCATCTTCTAAGAAGATGTGTCCACAAACAGAAAATGAGAAGGTTAGAATGTCTAACCAACCTTATGCTTCGTGTTTGGGTAGCCTAATGTATGTCATGTTATGTATGAGGCCTGATATCAGTTTCGCTGTTAGAGTAACTAGTCGATATCAGTCCAATCCAGGTAATGACCATTGGATGGCCTTTAAACATATCCTAAAGTATCTTAAAGGTATTAAGGATAAGTTGATAATTTAGGGAGGAAACGAACTGCAGGTTAATGGGTATACAGACTCCGATTTCCAATCGGATCCCGATGATAGAAAGTCTACATCTGGATTTATCTTTACCCTTAACGGAGGTGCAGTTTGTCGGAAGAGTTCCAAACAGGGATCTACAGCTGATTACACCACTGAGGCAGAATATATTGCAGCTTCTGAAGCCGCAAAAGAGGCTGTGTGGATAAATAACTTTATCATAGAATTGGGAGTTGTCGCAAGTATCAAGAATGCGATTCCGTTATACTGTGATAATATTGGAGCCATTACGCAAGCAAAGGAACCGAGGGCGCATCAGAAGTCGAAGCATGTGGAACGTAAGTACCACATCATTCGAGAGATTGTGTCGCAAGGGGATATTGTCGTGTGCAAGGTACCGAGTGAAGATAACATAGCAGACCCGCTGACAAAGGCCATACCTCTGAAGTTATTTGATAAACACGTGGATTCGATGTGTATAAGATACAATCGATATTGGCACTAGAGCAAGTGTGAGATTTTGTTGGGGTTGGTGCTCAGAGCGCCAATTCCCGGTTGTATTTCTGTTAAATACTTCTGTAAAACATTATCATCAGTAATAATATTCTATAATATAATCTATCTTTTTATATGGTAAAAACATAATGACCTTAGAATGATTAGTCATGGTACAGTTGCAAAAGGGTCGCAACTGTCATTGAGTAGTATCATGACGTTGTCATTCTTAGATTATTTCTGGTCAAGGTTTACACTACTTAGTCAGTAAAGTAAACCCATTGATACCGGTACATGTCGTATACTGGAATATATGATTCCAATGGTTTCTCAATGAACCATAAGTCTTGGAGACTAATATAGACGTGTGGGTGTTTATAGCGGATAAACACTGAAACACTCACCGAAGATTCCTAATGGATGGTACACCAGCGTCAATAAGAATCTTCTTGGGTTGAGTAGTACTTGTGATTCTTAGACTTGAGATGCCATTGTGGGCACATGAGACATCTTCTACACTTTGATGGCTGTCACGTCACCGATCTATTTAGATCAGACCTTCGCCTGTTCGTTGGGTGTAGATATATCCTCAGGGTGTCCTATGTGTATCAAGATAGGATCCGTCAATTTTGTATACCAGAGCATAGGTAGTCCATATGATTAGCAATCAGATAAAACCATGGGCCCGTGGTATAGTTTAGAAGCTAATTCTAAACATTCTTTTAGAGATTGCTAATGGAATAGTCGACTGGATAATCCCGATAGAGATTTGACGCTGTGACGGAGGAATTATACATCTACCATGACCTCGACCTGTATGGTTCAGCGAGATTATCCGTGATCGTCATAATCTACGGGTGGGTAGATTATGGACACGAAATTTGATTTCGTGACGGATATACGTGAACCTAGAGAGTCTCAATAATGAAACATACTCGTAGAGCACTAGAGCAACATTAATAAATAATATTGATTATTTATAAAGTCGTTTAAAGGTTAAACGCAATATACGTGCTAAAGAGACTAGATAGGCATTTGCTTAATTTTTGTGTATTTACATTTAATACTTGATTATTTTAAATACACATTAATTAATAGTCAAAATGAGTTATTTGACTTATATCCTAAATGAATATATGTTTTTCATATTTAATGTAAATATTATACATATATTTAATATATTTGTTTTTGATTAATTAATTAATTATTTAATTGTTAAAGGATTAAATTAATTAAAATATAAATATCTTACTTTAGGATATATTAAGTAAATGATGTTAGTTGCAATTGTTGACTTAAATAATATCTATAAAGTAGTTTTAGATATTTGTATTAAGATAACAAATGCATTTGTAATGAAAATGAAATGAAAAACTTGTAATTTCATGCCTTGTGAATTCGGCCAAGGCCAATTATGCATGAGTATATATTGTTTTCATTTGCTTTTCATTTGGATAACCTAATACATTTCACAAAACATAAATCTCCATTGAAGAAGCTAAAGGAACCTTGAGAAAAAGAAAGATAAAGTTCAAAAGCTTGGAAAGTTAGTAAGTTTCTCAAACTTGCTATTAGTAAGGAATTTGTTCCTTAGGTTCTAGGCTTTAATATATGATATTCTTAGGATGTTTCTTTCTTTGTTCCTTGTGGTTTTTGTTGATGGAAGTTTTGGTGAAGTGTGAAGCATGTGTAATGAATGAAATGTATAACTATTGTAGTAATAAACATTCTTTTAAGGTTTTAGAAACCATGTTGCTAATATAGAGTTGTTGACCCACTCTTAAATGACCTAGATTTGATCTTGAGTTGTTTCATTGTGTTGAGACTTGGATTGGATGTTAGAATGATGATTGAAACAATTGATTTAATGTATTTGGCATAATTTGTCCAATTTGCGGAAATTGAAAAATTAGGGTTCATGACTAATTCCAAATTTTGGGATTTTGATATATGTTGTGTATTTGTATTTGTATATGATGCATATAAAGTTTCATGTTCATTGGATTGCATCTTGATGTGTTTTGATGTATGAAATCACAAATTGCACAATTGTGCACCTTGGGGGGGCATTCGGCCTTGATGATGAATTTGGGGATTTTTGGTGCTTTTGGTGTTTTGATGTTTTGACCATGCTAAGTTCATCTTCGAAATGATTTAGAATCATTCAAAATTGATTAAATCAATTTCGGACTAAAATGGACAAAATACCAATGTAAGGGCATTTCGGTAAATTCACTTGAATATGATTCATTTGAATTTTATTTCATAATTTGATTATTGGAATGATAAAAAAAATATATTTATTTAATTAATCCAAGAAAAATTTTTGAAATCGGAAAATTTTGATTTTCCCGCTTCCGCTGCGTTATCGGATTCCGCCCCTATAAAAACCCCTACAAAATGGTATCAGAGCGAGTCTGATTCTAGGCCACCTAAAATGATTAGCCTTCATTGAATCAATTTTTAATCATGTTTTCTTGTCTTTATGCATGCTTATTAGGATCTAAACTGGTTAGATTTAGGATGTATGACACTTACCAGATTCCGCCCTTAGAAAAACCCTACATATGTAACTCCAGATACAGCTGGAATTGACGGATATAGATAGCATGTGCATATGTTGAGGACTGAGGAGACGTTCTCAGATCCTCCAGATGGGCTAGGGGGTCGGCGAGACGTAACGCCCCTAGACCCTAGTTTGAGCTTGGGTGGTAGCATAGATCCGCACCCCCAGCTCCAGTTTGTGGCTTGGGGGACGGCGAGACCTAACTCCCCAAGACCACCAGTTTCAGGGCAGGTATGACATGCTTTGGGGGATGGCGATACGTAACGCCCCAATGACATGGGTTTGCATATATGACTCTAGGGCGTATAGGGGGACGACGAGATGTAACGCCTCCATGCGTCAGTTTTTCTACAGATACTCATATACCAGTTTTCAGGAAGAAGTTTTGAAATATCATGTTTTCAGAAAATAGTTTTCAGAGATACAGCTTTCAGTTCAAATACAGATTATAGTTTTAAACACAGTTTCAGTTTTCTTTATAATATATCTCAGTTTTCAAGTGTAGTTTTCAGTTTTCAGTTACAGTTCTTAGAAAGACTCTTTAGAAAAGAAAGTTTTTCAGAAGCATTGGTTTTTATAGAAATTCAGAATTTTAACACAGAAATCAATTTCCGAGTAATTTCAACCCAGTGTTCTGCATAAATGATTTTTAAAAATATGTTCTAAAAGGCACAACAAGTTGAAGTAAAGTATGAGTTGCAATTCCTGCATATAAATCATGCATTCAAGTGAGTCATTTGTGATGCATATATTTGATGTGAATGCATATGGCATTAGTATTCTTCGCATATAAGTTCTTCAGAAAATTTTAAAGTAACAGTTCGTAGAAGCATGACATGATTTCATCAAAAGATATGTATGGTTGATATTGGTATGTGACATGTTTATATAGAAGTGTCATTTTAGAGAAATTTTAATGCATGATAGCATGATCTTTTTTCAAAGGTAATATGTTAATGATGATATGAGATGAATGTTTGATAGAAAAGATAATTTATAAATCCGATTTGATGTATTTCAATGAAATAAAATAAAGATAAGTTTGATCGATAACTAAATTGGTGTAGTAAAAGAGTAAGTAGGCAAATATAAAATATCTGAGTAATGCAGAGAAGACATTGTAAGTTTTGCATTAGTGACTAAAGTTATAGATGTTGGAAGAGTACGGGATCGTAAGTACATAATCAAATAGTTATAAAGACTAGTAGCAAGTAATAAGGAAACAAAAGAGATAAGAGTTATGGTTATTTCAAACTTTGAGAATACTTATTTGTTTTTATAAGTAATTCAAGTTTATATAGAAACTTAACTTAGACCTTGGTTGTGCTTGAACGCTCAAGTTATGAGTATGATTTCTTACTGAGTCATTACGACTCACATCACTTTCGTTGTTAGTTTTGCAGGTCAGTAGCAGTCTCTATAACTTGCAGCAGTTTGGTGAAGACTTTGAAGACAGTGGATCGCCCCAATTGCAGTCAAAGGAGTCCTGGGTCGAGTTATGGGTCCTCACGGCCCTTTATATAGTTTTTTTGTATTTTTCATTTGTATCATATGAGTAAAGAATATGTAATAGCCTAGATACTTTGAGTTATAGCCGGAGGCCAAGTACTTGCATTTTGTTCTTTGAGTTCAGGCCTGAGGCCTTGTTGAGCATTGCATTGAAGTTGAGTTTCCGGCTTGAGGCCGAGATTGTTGTATCCTTGTTGTGTATGGATGCTGGCTACAAGCCAGGTTGCATGATGTTACGAATACATCATGCCGAAATTTCATTAGATTCAGAGGCTTATGGAGATGAGTTTAGCCTGTCTCCTGCCGGTAGCATCCTAGCCTAGGCGGGATGTTACAAAAGTTGACTTGTTGACTTGCTGATGTGGCTGATGATGTGGCAACATGTAGCATGACACGCGGCACACGTGGCGATGGCGATTATCGACACCGTAGGATGATGACACGTGTCACGGTGCACGTTAGCAGATCGGCTCTGATGGTGACACGTGGCACGACACACGTTAGAAAAGTCAAACTTCTCAAATTCGACATGTTGACCTGGCGTACGTTAGCTGCTCCGGTACACGTTAGGCTTCGCAACGCCAAGGACTTGGGCGTCGCGACGCGCCAATTACCAAAATGCCATTTTTCTAGTTTTTTCTGTTTTGCCCCAAATCACCTCCAGAATGTCGTGAAACTTTATTTATCTACAAAATAACCCAAAACACATCAAAATATCACAAAACTCAAGAAACTATATAAAATATTAGGTAAAATGAGTGTGAAATAGTGATAGATTTACCACTCATCACACCCCCAAACCTAACATTTTGCTAGTTCTCGAGCAAAACATAAAATAAAATAACATAATTATAATTATAATTTACAAAGCCACTTTCGTAGGGATCACAGTTGCATTTAGCATATGCAACAAGCCTTTAAACCTCTAGCTGTCCCTAGTGGACGAGTTGTAGTCTCGTGAGGGTTTACAGCAATGATTCCCACAAACATTTACAAAAGTAAAAAGTTAGTTAAAACTAATGCACACAAAAGCAAAAAGACAAGAAAAGAAAAGAGAATAAGAAGCTAGTGACTATTCAGGTGAAACTTCTACTCCAAGTTAGTAGTTGTTTTGTTTCTTTCTAAATTACTGAATAAGTAAATTCTCCGATTATTTTTACCATTCTCCCTATACACAGCTAGTATAATATTAATCAACTCATTTTTGCCCACATCAGTCATAAGTATAGTTGATAAGAGAATAATATTTTTGTCCTAAAGTTCTATCAGATTTCACACCTTTTGGCAGCAATGGAATAAATTTTCTGATTTTTCTGATTTTTTTTCTTTGATTTTTGAATTTGACTTTTTATTTATTACAATACCTTCCGTCTATGTAGCGAGCTTTGGGTCGGTGGCTCCCAAACCAGTTGGCTTTGGGGCACCAGATGTTAAAACACCCATACGGACTTAATTACCCAGACTTCATATATATATATATATTTTTGCAGCATCTTTGATCCATGTAGCGAGTGTTGGGCCAGTGACTCCCAAACCAGTTGGTTTTAGGGCACTAGGTGTTAAAACACCCTTACAGACTTAATAACCCGGATCTCAGAAGTTTTTTTTTACTCCATCACTTTTCGAGATGCTTCCTCCAATTAAACTATAGCACTGAATATTACAATCTTTTTAATTACAACTCATGTCCGTATGTTACTATGCATGTTGATAATACCTGCCAACTAAGCATATGAAAATCCATTTTAGTCAGTTTTATGGAGAATTTACAAATTAAATAATTCAAAAGGAAATAAACAAAAATTAACATGTTTCAAAATAGGTTTGAAATACGTCTCAGGAGTGAAAAATCCTTCACAGCTATCTCTCACCATTTCACCGTTTTAGTCAAAACAAAAAAAAAACAAACTATTTTTGTAATTTTTGAAAATTTTACATTTTTTTTCAAAAAAATTTGGACTAAAAAAATAAAAAAAAAACACAACTAAAAACAAGATACTTATCAACTAATTTTCTCCCCCAAACCTAAATGAGACATTGTCCCCAATGTCTTAGATAGTAGAAGAAGAATTTAGAAGATAATATCTGGTTAGCTGGAATAAAAAATTTACCGATTAAGATCTATGTCCAAATTATGCTTCTTACCACGATCGATGTCTGACCAATCCAACTTGGAAAGAATGGGTCAATTTTTGGTTCAAAGTCTATGATTAGATCAATTAATCCTCTGCTTTGGTTGCAGTCAGGAAAATATCTTCTACAGATTTTGTGACGAACTCATGTCTCTTGGCTTCCGCAAGAAATACAAACAGAAAATCGAAGAAATGTTCAATGTTAAGTAATCCAATGGGCTTCCGATGAATATTCAAGTGTCCCCATGATGCCACTGTGAATATTTCTTCAAATGTTCTGAGCCCACCTGGTAAAGCAATAAACGCATCAACAGTATTGACCATTTCAAGGAGATGTTCAGACATACTTGATACAATGCGCTCATCTCTATTTGTTTGTCCGATTAAGTGTTCGTCCGCCAAAGGTTTTGGGATGATTCCCAAAACATGACCACCACCTTCCTGAACTGCTTTTGAAATGCTTCCCATTAATCCAAGATTGCCCCCAATTCTTTTGCACCCTCAATGAATTCTGGTTTATTACCAGAATTGGATCCACAGAAAACACAAATTCGCTTGATTCGCTGCTGTGACGTTACTTCCATTTTCTCTCTATTGCTTAGATGTATATCTGGATGTATCGAAGAGAGAAATGTAGAGCTGAATTTATAGAACCTGAAAAGGGTGAGTAATAGTAGCACTAGTACCTACCAAATGACAATTATTAGATGAACATTAAAATAAATCATGAAAAATCAAAAAGTTTAGATCTTTTCAGCGAAAACTAAGGACAATTACAGCAGAAAAGCAAATTAAAGCAATAGTTAAGGCAACGAAATTGTGTACGCAATACGTCACTCGTTTGGTATATAAATCCATTAGGATGCGTCTCAAGAATCCATTCCTTTCTCAACCACCACTAATGAATTATCTCTCGTTTCCATGATTGCCAAACACCATTCCTTCTATCTTAAAATGATCCGTTTGTGCTTTTCCCTACAAAATAACACACAAAATTAAAAATTCTACAACATGTATACACAAAACATAAAAACTGAAATTACAATAAATTGCATGGGTTGCCTCCCTGCTAGCGCTAAATTTAATATCTTCAGCCAGACGTGACTGTCCGAACGTTAAACTGGATCTCAAAGTGTGAAACTTTCTTTTTGTCGCTCAAATGATTCTCCCCAATAATGCTTAACACACCTGTTTTTAACCTTGAAAGTTTTGTTGGAGTCAGGATCATGTATCTCAACGGCTCTGTCTGGTAAAACCTTAGTGATTAGGAATGGACCTGACCACCGTGATTTTGGCTTCCATGAGAAGAATTTCACTCCTGATTTATTTAACAGTACCTTCTTCCATGGTTCCAGTTGTATGCGTACTATCTTCTCATCATGTCTTTTCCTGGCCTTTTCTTTGTACAATTTGGCATTCTCAAAAGGCTGAATGTGAAATTCCTCCAATTCATTGAGCTGGTGGAACTACTTTTCTTCTGTTGCTTGTGGGGCAAGACTTGGCTTTTTCAGTGCACAAGAAGCTTTATCTTCAGTCTCCACAAGCAATTGACATGCTTTAAGTTTATTAGTAGAACTTTGTTTTGCGTCAGAGTTCTGGATGGTACTGTATAGCACATCAAGTCTGAAACATGCCTCCTCCTTTTCATCATCTGGGAAATTCATGGCTTTGAAAACATTGAATGTTACTTCTTGGTCCTGTACCCTCATGGTTAGTTCGCCTTTCTGTACATCAATAATAGTCTGACCTGTAGCCAAGAATGGTCTCTCGAGAATAATCGGCACATCTGCGTCTTCCTCCATGTCAAGGACAATAAAATCTGCTGGAAAAATGAATTTATCAGCTTTTACCAGCACATTTTCAACTACACCTCTTGGAAATACGAGCGTTTGATCAGCAAGTTGCAGTGAGACTGAGGTAGGCATTGCTTCTCCAATTTGCAGTTTCCTGTAAATAGAAAAAGACATTAAATTAACACTTGCACCTAAATCACACAAAGCCTTACCGAAGTTATGTTCTCCTATGATGTATAGAATGGTTAAACTGCCAGGATCTTTCAACTTTGGGGGAAGTTTCCTCTGAATGATGGCACTCCATTCCTTCGTCAATGCTACTGTCTCATAATCTCCCAATCTCCGTTTTCGTGAAAGAATATCTTTCATGAATTTGACATAGCTGGGCATTTGTTCCAAGGCTTCTGCAAATGGGATGTTGACATGTAGCTTTTTGAACACCTCCAGGAATCGAGCAAACTGCTTGTCCATTTTGTTTTTCTGAAGACGCTGAGGAAAAGGTAGAGGTGGAGTGATCTGTTCTTTTTCATTTACTTCTTTTTCCTTTCTTCTTTTTCCTTTGCTTCTTTTTTTCTCCATCTTTTGCTCTGCTTCTTTTGGAACATCTTATATGGTTGCCTTGATTCCATCATCTTTGTTGATTTCAATACCACTTTTTAACATAATGCCATGACATTGCTCCTTCCCAATGTTCCTTGGATTTGGCTCTGTATTGCTGGGAAGATTTCCTGGTGGTCTGTAACTCTGAGCATTAGCCAGTTGTCCAATCTGATTCTCCAGTGCTTTGATAGAAGTTGATTGGCTTTGAAATATAGCATCATATGCTGCTTGTTGCTTTTTGAACATCTCTGCAATCCATTCTTTCATTTCTGGTTCTTTTTCAAACTCCTGGCTTTGCTGATGGAATCCTGGTGGTGGATAGTTATTTTGCCCTGAATTGTTGCTCCATGAAAAATTGGGATGATTCCTCCACCCTGGGTTGTAGGTGTTGGAATATGGATTGTTTCCCTATCTGTTGAGACATAATTCACCGTCTCTTCATGTTGGTTTTGTTCTGGTGCTCCTCCATATGATGAACTTGTGGATCCAATGTTGGTTTGAGTGTTAAGAGTCTCCATGAATTTGTATATTTGATCCAGGTTGGCACTGACTGCTGTATTAGCTCCAACTTCATAAATTCCTGCAATTCTTTGAATCAGGCTCCTTTCTGTTGGCCACAAGGAATTGTTGTTGGCCATTTCTTCAATTAGGTCCTAGGCTTGATCTTCTCCTTTTGCCATCAAAGGTCCTCCAGCAGCAGTATCAACTGTGGTTCTCATCAGTCCAGAAAGTCCATTATAGAAAGTTTGGACTTGAAGCCATTTTGGAATCTCATGGTGAGGACATTTCCGGAGCAAATCTTTGTATCTTTCCCAAGCTTCATACAGGGATTCTGAATCTTGTTGTACAAAGGATGTGATGTCATTCCTCAACTTAGCAGTTCTGGCCGGTGGAAAGTATTTTGCAAGGAATTTGGTGGCTAGAGTGTTCCAAGTTGTGATGGATCCAGCTGGTAGTGAATGTAGCCAAGCTTTTGCTCTGTCTTTCAAGGAATATGGGAAAACTCGCAGTCTCATAGCTTTTTCAGCTCGTCGATTGTAATTAAAGGTGCCGCAAACTTCCAGGAAGTTGCTGATGTGGGCATTAGGATCTTCAATTGCATTCCCCCCAAACTGAACTGAATGTTGAATCATCTGAATGCAAGTTTTGATGTCACCTGCATTTGCTGGTAAGAGAGGAAGTATAATACAAGAAATTAGGCCATCTACCACCGGTATGGTTCTGTCTCGAATGGGAATTGGTGGTGCAACCTCCAAAGGTTCAGGTTTCATGTTAACGATTACTTCTTGGCCTTCTCGCCTTTCCCTTCTCAATTATCTGATGGTTCTTTCAATCTTTGGGTCAAGCGGTCGGATTTCAAAGCTTCTGGTTCGTCTCATGAAGGATCTGAAAACCTGAAACACAATAAAATGAAAACAATAAGTAAAAAGAAAATTTAGATACAAGTAACGAATTTAACCTCAAAATTAATAATGAAAGATAAATAAGTCCCCGGCAATGGCGCTAAAAACTTGACCGGTGCTTACACACGCGTATAACACAAGCGCACGTATCGTTCAAGTAGTATAAAAAGTATCGATCCCATGAGGACTTAATACCTAAATTATTAATTTTATGAGGCCAAGTGATTACTGGTATCTAACAGGTTGTTTGATTGAATTGTTTTGAAATGGCGATGATTCTAAATTTAAAACAAGTAAATAAAATTGCTTAAAAGTAGGTTGAGAAAAATCCAAATTTATAAAACTATCTATTGTTGTGATTTATTCCAATATTATTTAAAAGATGAAGTGGTTATCTTATAGTCGGGTAATATATTGATTTATTAACCTAGAACACTAAATTATGTAAAAGCCTCTTCCGATGGTCAATTACAAATATCCAGTTGAACCCAATTGAACCATATTCCTATGGCAACCAAATTACCTGGATTCATTAAGATTAAGTTCCAATTATGACTACCCCCGCCTGACAGGTATATTCTTATCCTATAAGGAAATCTATTAAAAGGGTTATCTATACTCAAGGAAGATTGTGGGCTATTGAGTCTAAGGTCTTAAACCTAAAATCTCTATGTCTAGTTTATTTTAAGTTTACCTGATCAATTTTATTAATGGCCAGTTAATAAAAAGCATTAAGATTAAGACTCAATAAATAAATCTTTATATTACCCAAGCTATAATCTAACCCCTTATAAACCGGTGATATTGGACTTCATCACAACCCCAAATAACTAACTTAGTTATGACATATAGCTAGGGCTGGTAAAATAAAAGACACAAAATAAAAATACTGAAAAGTAAATGCTGTAAAATAAATTGCAATAAAATAAAATAAAATGCTAAGGTAAAAGGAATTAACTTATACTATTTACTATTTAGATATCTCTCTTAATATAATATATTAACTCGTGATGATAATACCAACCATCCATATAGGCGGTAACATGATTAAGTCAAATTAAGTCCAACCAGCCATATAGGCAGAATAAAAATAACCAGCCATAAAGGCGGAACCAAAATTTAATTACCAACCGACCAATTTGGCGGTATCCTTGCTTAGTTAGGTTTAACTAGTTTAAATTAAATAACCAACCGGCCAATATAGCGGTATTCTCATTAAGTCAAATTTTAAATGGTGAATATATTATATTTAAGGGAGATTAATCTAAATAGTAATAGTAAAAGAATTACCTTTCACCATAGCAGGGGGAAGTTACCTCCTCATGGTAGAATAGTAATACTGTAAAAGTAAAAAGTAAAAAATAAATTACTATTACTATTACAAATAGTAAAATTACTATTACTATTACTCTTATAAAATTGTAATTAAAAGAAACTAGATAGAAAACTCCCTATTTACATCAGAGAATTCAGAGAGGAAGGTATATCTGAAACTGAAAAACTGAGCTGAATTTATAGGTGCGGATAGGCCTCGGGCGTCGTGACGCCAAGACTTCTGGCGTCGCGACGCCAGAATAGTAAAATGTGTCGCCTTCTCGGCTTGACACATGGCCGGATAAGAAGATAAGGCGGCACGTGGCACGGCGGCAATAGCTCAATTATGAAGCTAACATGGCGATGACGTGGCATGACGTGGTGACACATGGCGAAAGTGATTGTCGGCACCGTAGGATTGCGACACGTGGAGACACGTGTCACGCTATGATTTATTGATGATGATGTGGTACGTTGACTCGTTTGACCGCTGATATGGATGATGACATGGCATGACAAATGGCAAAGTTGACTTGTTGACTTGCTGACGTGGCTGATGATGTGGCAACACATAGGATGACACGTAGCACACGTGGCGATGGCGATTGTCGGCACCGTAGGATGATGACACGTGTCACGACGAACGTTAGTAGATCGGCTCTGATGGTGACACGTGGCACGTCGCACGTTAACAAAGTCAAACTTCTCAAATTCTGACACGTTGACCTGGTGCACATTAGCAGCTCCTGTGCACGTTAGGCACATGACGCCAAGGACTTGGGCGTCGCGACGTGTCAAATTACCAAAATGCCATTTTTCCAATTCTTTATGTTCTTCCCCAAATCACCTCCAGAATGTCCTGAAAATGTATTTATCTACAAAATAACACAAAACACATCAAAATATTCATAAAATTCAAGAAACTATACAAAATATTATGTTAAATGAGTGGGAAATAGTGATAGATTTACCACTCATCACACTCAAGGTGAATGCACATGGTTACTCACTGAGTCTTATGACTCACTACCCAACGGAAGTGCTGGTGTTTTTGTTTCTAGTGTTTTTGAGTTTTGTAGGTTGGAGACCTGATAGGTCGACCCTAGATATCAGAGCTCGAGAAGCCGGATAGCAGCGTTACAGCCAGCCAGTCACCGGGTCTTGGGGGGATTTAAATATAATTGTTCATAATTTGAGTTTTTTTTTTTAAAGTTGTATAAGATTGAGTTGTATAAGTATGATTATAAAAGTTTTTGTTTATATATATTTTCGGGCACGGAGCCCAACTATGTTATGACTTTAATTTATTGATTTAGTGTACATTATTTAGTGTCGGGCCCAATAGGTTGTATTGAGGTGCTGGACTTGATCCAGGTTGCATGACTTTCAGCAGAGGTCATGCCGAATTTTCGTCAGAGTCAGAGGCTTATGGAGGAAGGATTAGCCTGTCTCCTGCTGGTAACATCCTATTGTTGGAGTTTCTAGAGGTCCCAAGATCAAAACTCAAGCATGAATCATAAGCGAATACAACGATTTAAGTGCGGAATACTTACATCGAGCGGTTGAGATGCGATTTGGCCACAAAAACGAACTCACTGCCCACTGCCACTTCTCACGGCAGTTCACTGTCAAGTGCGCCCACTGCTGCAGATTCGGTTTTGTGCTTCTGTTTTGCTCCATTTTGATCAAGAAAAACGAGCTCCAAGCTTCATCAAAACGTTCCTTGCTCATGGGTATACTTCCCTTGTCACCTTCGCATTGAACCCGGAGTGTGCTAGCACTCTTGTTTTGCCACAAAACACACTTGCTTCCCTCCATTTTCTTTTATCTTGTTCGGCAGTTCACTGCCTTTGCAAAACCAGAAAATGTCGTGAGAGAGGGGAGAAGAAGAAGAGGAGAGAGTGTTTATTTCACTTCTTGTTTTTTTTGTTTTAACAAAAACGTGAGTTAGTGGCCAAATGAAAAGCCAAAATGTATCAAATACAAAATGAATTTTTTTAATTAAAAAACCCTTCATTTACGTGAAAGGTTTTCCCTCCAAGGAAAATACATCATTTGCCATCATTACCTCACATTGAGAGTAGAGACAATGTATCATCCCTTAAAGGTGACTAGATACATCCATCATCTATTCGTGTCAAGTAATGAGATATCGCGATGTGATTTGCGGATTCCACCCGTTTCAAAATACGAATGTGTCCGCAAACACTTTCGGGCCCAAATTCGCTAATTCCGAATTAACTAATTTCCGTCGCGACGAGAATTAAATAATTGCACCTAGCGGAATTATTATTCACGTCGCTAACGAATTAATTCTAAATTAATTCGCTCGCCCGAAATAAAATCTAATTTTATTCCGCGTCGAAATCTAATTTCGTTTAATATATCAAATAAATTAATTCCTCGATTAATTCCAAATCAATGTTTCTCTCTCTTCAATTGATATTTT
Organism: Zanthoxylum bungeanum; assembly: GCA_019454045.1. Lineage (NCBI taxonomy): Eukaryota > Viridiplantae > Streptophyta > Magnoliopsida > Sapindales > Rutaceae > Zanthoxylum > Zanthoxylum bungeanum. The sequence goes on from SKCR01029769.1 coordinate 123,150, forward strand.
ATCCTAGATAAAATGTCTCCGAAATTAATCCCAGATTAATTCTCTCTCTCATCATATTAATCCCAGATTAATATAAGTGCGAGTCATATGTCATCGGTGAATCTTTGGGAATCGACCCATGAGATCCCCGGATATGTTGGCAGTAAATACGGTCGTCGGTGTATCCGAATCACGTACGTACCAAGTACTCGTTCTACGTTCTACCGATTTACGAGACAAGGTCGACTCCTAGCAAAGCACCAAGTCTTCCCAATTCTCCGGACATATTCTCATAAGAATATTAAGATCTGTATCAAGCGTAGTATACCGTAGTATTGTGTATATCGGCCCAGTATCGGATAATCACGTGCTAGGGCTGGGGCTGGATAAGTGTCTGCCCCGTCCGAAACACATGTCGGATGTCTGGTAACATAGTCTCTATAATCGGATATACATGACCTGGTCACAATATCCCGATTGGTTGCGCAACACTCAAGAGCACTAGTACCGTATCCTGCGTGACATCATCTCCAAATGACTGAAGTGACACTTCCATCTTGACATCACACCCAATACACTACGACTCTCTGATAAACCCAGAAGTGGTGTACACAGAACCGTTAAAGCCCCCTACCACCAAGACCAAAGTTTATCGATTATCGTAAGTATTAGCGATGCAAGTCTCAGGTTAAGACTATACACACCTACCTCGATTTCGGCCTCCCATAGACACATAGTCATAATACCAATGGGATTCCGAGGGGTCTATCCAGAGCGAAGCTGTTTCCCGTACCATCGGTGAAACACGACCTCCTATCGCACTTGCATAAGTATCCAATACTTATATATATGAGAACTATGCCGTTGTGCCCTCACAAACGCGCACAAGTACAATACTAGCCTATTCCGCATTATCGATGTCCAGTCTCGATAATACTACGGCTAGGGATATTTAATGATTAATCCTTCGGGACTGATACTGTCTCATATCATCTCAATCCAGGAACTAATCATAGGGACATCTCTTCATTTATATATCTATGGTGATCTAATCACAATGATGAGAGTGCTGCAATTTCTTTGTCACATAGTTAATTTGCTACAACAACACACATGATCTGTGCAAATAGTGACGCTATGGGTCATAATGTCCAACAATCTCCCACTTGGCACGTAGCGAGTCACTCAAGTGTCCTACACCTGAACTATGTACGGTTCGCTCAAATTGCTGAGGAAAGGTTTTCGTCAGCGGATTTGTTTGTTTATCGTTTGACGTGATTTATACGATCATCACATCGCCACGATGTATGATCCGACGAATCAGATGATATAGAAGTATATATCTGGATCGTCGATGAGACCTTTAATTCCTTAGCTTGTGCTGACGCCTAGCTCAGCTGCTAAAAGAACTATATCTAATCTAATTAGATTTATTATCGATCCAAATGGCTTCTATTGCTGCCTCAGCTGCAGCAATAATCCGCATTTGTTGTTAATTCGGCAACAGTTATCTTGCTCGGAAGATTTCCAGCTCACTGTCCCAGTGTTCAAACTTTATAGTACCGCAGTTTTTACCGGTTTGGAAACTTGCAACAGTGATCCCAGTCACTTCAAGTTCTCCATCTCCATAGTTTAAGACAACATCTTTAGTTCTCTAAGATACTAACAGATGTTCTTAACTTAAATCCAGTGACTATCACTTGGATTGACCCGATTGTGACTCCATATGCTCGAAGCGTATGAGACACCAATACAAGTACATTTTAAATGTACAATTTCCCAGAGAGTGTTAACAAACTCCAAATCTATCCCAGTAGATCTTTATTCCTTGAATAAAGGTTGTTACTCCCCAGAATTCTACGGAGAATTTCTTATGAAAGCCAAGCTTTCACCGATTGTTTTATGGGAATTTTTCACTGTCAGTGCGCTCCCACTAACCTCCTTATATACACAAGAATTATTTCGTTTTGAGTCAATCATAAACCATATCAATCATACACTTAAACAAAACGTCAGTTCCAAGAACTTATGCTTGCTTCAATCCAAACATGGATCGAATAACCGGTAAACCTTGTTTGTCGGTTATACAAAATCGTCAGGATGTTGAAAGCATCCTCCAAAAGGTTTCCTTTTCAGGAAAGCGATTTTGATCTGCAACTGACACATTTCATAAATGAAATATGCACAGTTATCAACAAGCATCTTCAAAATGGATTTACCATGGCAACAGGTAAAAGGTTGAACCGTTATTAACATAATGTTGATAACGATACATTTCCGTTAAAAGCCTAGCTTTATACGTTGGTATATTGCCATCCATGTACGTCTTCCTTGAAGACTTATAGTACCAATAGGCACAATGCCTTGTGGTATATCAACTAGTATCCAAACTTATTGATATACATGGAATCCATTTCGGCCTCATGACACTTTGTCATAATAGGGAGTCGATACCTCGTATCACTTCCTTTGTTCTTGTGTATTCGAAGATTAATGGTATAGTTTCATCCTATGTGAATTATCTGTGTTCCATTATGGACTTCGTGCCTTGAATAGTATTACTCCGATTTTCATCGAGTATCACTATCCTCCCACTGACCACTGCATATCGGTATTCCTCTCAGGAAAACCGCATGGTGAGCAACAATCACATTGTTCTCATGTGAGATTTATAAGTACTATACTTATGGTTTCCTTTAGGATAACCTATATTGGCACTTATCCAATTTGGGTTTTTAGTTTGGTATCATCCAAACGTTATGCCTGGCATACCCAAATTATTAGGAGTAAGAAACCCCGTTTCTTTCCTGTTCATATCCTATATGATATCTGTCAAACAGATTTTATGGAACCTTATTCTAAATAGGTTTTGCACTGTTAATACATATCCTGTTTGAAGGAAATGATAGCTCAGAGCGACTCGTGATAAACCTTATCATGTCCAACAAATTCGTTTTTGTTCGACACAACCGGCTTTTGTTCGTGACACACCGTCTAACTAAATGAGCTGTATAGTGTCATAATTGTGTCCTAGACATCATAAATAAGTCTCTATTGATCAAATCAATTTGAGCTATTTATTTGTCATTTATTGTTTGAGATTTTTTTGTTTATATTGAAAATATAAATTATGTTATTTACATCTAATGTATTTATCTCAGTATCATCTTTATATAATAAAACACTCAGTGTTCTATAATATAAAGGTTTTATCCGCAACGATTAAACACTGATAAAGAGATAATGTCTCTAGTCAAACTAGTTACATTATAACAGTTCCTAATTTAAGTACACACCCCAGGTTAGTTCCTAAACTTAGGTATCTACGGTCGAAACAGCGACTTTCGTCCCGTTCCGATTCGCGCAGAGGAATCTCAGCTTGAAGTCAGTATCCTGCTCAAAGCAGATTCTGAATATCAATACATATATATATGTACCACACTAAGTATTTAAAATCTAATTTCACACTAGCTGTGAACATAACTAAGACAGATATTTTTAAAGTTAGAGCCTCGCCCTTTCTTTAATTCCTTCGTGTCTTCCATATCCAAATGGTAGTCACTTTGGGATATGTCAATTATCATTTTTCAATTTTTAGGAACCTTAGGCCAAGCCTTGGGTTTTGGAATATCGAAACGATGTGCACCTCGTGCAACATGCCCAATTGCAAACTTTGACTTTTTCCCACTAGAATAGTCATTTATTCTCCAAGAATTATAATTGCAATTTTAAATACTTTAAATCTAAAGATAGATTTATTATAAGTATATTAATTAAGCATTAAAGTCATCATCACAAAATCTTCCAAAGATTTTATGCTCTACTTTTGCTTAATTTTGGGCTTAAGGTATAATAAGTTATTTTATCAAATAAAGTAACCTATTATTTATTCCCAATTTGAAAATTAAATCATTTAAAATATTTTAATCCTAGATTATATTTTAAATATTCAACTTTTTCAATTTTATTTTGATTACAATAGTCCAACTATTTAATCAACGTTAGTGGTACTTTATATATTATAATGATTATAATAGTCCAACTATATAATCAAATATAATCCAAATTAATTAACCTCAATTACATTGATTACTATAATCCAATTATAAAATCAACTGTAAACTGAAATTAATTAATTCAAAATATTGATTAATATAATCCAATTATATATAATCAAGTATAATACAGTCCAACTGTTCATTAAAACAACAATTTAAATATTAGTCTAACTAATATTTAATCTAATGACGAAATAAAATAAAATGAGCGTGTTTAGCGAGTATTCGAACGAATGTTGCAAATTCAATACTTGCCTCCCACTATTTTTCGTCGAGTCTCTAACCCTCTGTGAGTACTCGGGAAACCGTGTTTCCTAGTGGCTAGGATCCTGTTAAATATCACACAATCTTGACTTTGGCCAACAAATTGTATGATAATTAACTAGGTAGATCTCGAAGATCAATTGGATCTCATCCAACTCCTAGATCCAGTAGGTGGACATCCAAGTCCCAAACATATATCTTATATATGCCTATACATCGAATGTATACCCTAACCTTTTTCCTCTGAATCAACTAGGCCTTGGCTTTGGCACAACAAACCTAATGATTCCAGTCAAGCGCGGACCCATTGACATGGAAGCTTCGTAATCAATGTCAATGGACAAGAAGTGGTCTTGACTTTGGCCAACAAACCACAACTTGGACACGACACCGATATGGAACAAAGCCTCGTGATTAAAACACATCTTTGATGGACAAGGGCTTGACTTTGGCCAACAACCCCTGCCAATCTCGGATCTTGAGTAAGAATCACTCAATGGAAGGAAAAACGCATGATATTTAACGAGGGTTTTTCGCGTGCAAATTGGCTACCAATTTAATTATCTTTGTTAAGGTCTCATCATCATACACCCTAAGCATGCATTCTAAACACATAATAAAGCGAGTATGAAATAAAATAATAATGATATGCGGATGGATATTTAACACATTGATCCTAGATCAAATCTCTCCCTTTCTCACTCAAGCTAGCACTTGTACTACTTCTACTACCCGTTACACTACACTTCTAAAGAAACCTCATATACATAGAGGGGAATAGGTGAGAAGAGAATACAAAGAGAATGAAGGTGATAAGGCTGGACACGCAGGTCCAATTTAATAAATCGAATTTATTACAACAATTTCTAAAATCGCCCCACCCATCTAATATCCATCCGATATACATTATTCATGCATCACAACCATGTATTCACTCATATAAGCATGCTATCAATCAATCTAATCAAATTAATTAATCTGATAATTATGTGATCATCCAATGTTCAAACAACGATTTGATTTTGTTCGAGTCAAACTCGTTTTTGCGGATAAGTACTTACAGTACGAATTCCCGAATTAAATTAAACTACACAATTAAATCCAATTCAATTTGTATTTAATTCTAATTCACTATTTAATTCCAACTTAAATATCACACTTTATTAATAAACCTTTTTCGACTTAAATTCCAAATTTAATCGCTACGGGTCTCAAAGCCCGATTAATATCCAATATTAATTTAATTAAAGTCTAATGGGCTTTTAATTAATTTCTTAAGGCGTGGTCTTTTGGTCAACTCGGGTCAAACCTGCAACCAAAGTCCAATCCGGGATTTACCCCATAAGCCTTTAAATTAATTTTGGCCCATTAGGCCTAATTAAATTATAAAGGTCCATTAGTTGCATTTGGGCTTTATGGTTAAGGTTTTGGGCCCAATTGGATCCAATCCATTTGCCCCAAACCCAACTTGATAAAATCAAGCCCAATAGGCCCAATTACAACATTAGAAGCCCAAATCCAATTTAAGGCCTCAAATAATTAAATTACATAAATCCAATTTAACAATTTAATTACTTAAAGTGCATTACATGATTAATCAACTAAATCAACATTTCCAAAACACTAAATTAGTCCAATTAATTATACTCAATTTCATCATCACATGTCCAACACATAAGATTAAAATCAAACCCATTACATGCTTTACTTTATTCTTGGCAATAAGGTTAATTACATGTCCGATTTGTTTCAATCCAATTAAACTCAATTCGACATTAAATCAATATACCCTAATGATTTTCAACACATCCAATGTTTCAAAAAATCAAAATTCACACAAGACACAAAGGGGCATAACTCTCGGCCAACACATCAAAATTGGGGAAATTTGTTCCAAACAATATTTAATCAAATTGATCCAACCAATCATCAATTAAACATGTATTAAGCATACTTAATCATCCAATTTCATAATTGCATGCTTAAATCAATTTTACCCTATTTCAAGTTTCATGACATACTTTCAAAATTGGGGAAATTTGTTCCAAACAATATTTAATCAAATTGATCCAACCAATCATCAATTAAACATGTATTAAGCATACTTAATCATCCAATTTCATAATTGCATGCTTAAATCAATTTTACCCTATTTCAAGTTTCATGACATACTTTCAAAATTGGGGAAATTTGTTCCAAACAATATTTAATCAAATTGATCCAACCAATCATCAATTAAACATGTATTAAGCATACTTAATCATCCAATTTCATAATTGCATGCTTAAATCAATTTTACCCTATTTCAAGTTTCAATGACATACTTTCAAAATTGGGGAAATTGTTCCAAACAATATTTAATCAATTGATCCAACCAACATCAATTAAACATGTATTAAGCATACTTAATCATCCAATTTCATAATTGCATGCTTAAATCAATTTTACCCTATTTCAAGTTTCATGACATACTTTCCAAAATTGGGGAAATTGTTCCAAACAATATTTAATCAAATTGATCCAACCAATCATCAATTAAACATGTATTAAGCATACTTAATCATCCAATTTCATAATTGCATGCTCAAATCATTTTAACCCTATTTCAAGTTTCATGACATACTTTCAAAATTGGGGAAATTTGTTCCAAACAATATTTAATCAAATTGATCCAACCAATCATCAATTAAACATGTATTAAGCATACTTAATCATCCAATTTCATAATTGCATGCTCAAATCAATTTTACCCCAATTTAAAGTTTCATGACATACTTGGCAATTTGGGGATTTTTCGTCCAAATCGAATTCAATCCAATTGATTCCGCATTGACGTTAAATCATCATCCCGAATGATTTCCAACACTTCCAATTGTCAAAAATCAAAAATCCAAGACAATAAATCAATATCAATTTTCAGCCAAGGTAGCAATTTGGGGAAAAATTGATCCATCATATTTTCTTCCAAATTGACATAATCAATCTTCAATACAAACACAATTAAGCAATACAAATCCATCCAATTCATTTATCATGCTCAAATTCAAGTTTGCCCCAATTTTAGCCCTAACATTTTTCATGCTTTTAACCTAAGCTCTTGATGCCATTGTTGGAGTTTCTAGAGGTCCCAAGATCAAAACTCAAGCATGACATAAGCGAATACAACGATTTAAGTGCGGAATACTTACATCGAGCGGTTGAGATGCGATTTGGCCACAAAAACGAACTCACTGCCCACTGCCACTTCTCACGGCAGTTCACTGTCAAGTGCGCCCACTCTTCTGCAGATTCGGTTTTTGCTTCTGTTTTGCTCCATTTTGATCAAGAAAACGAGCTCCAAGCTTCATCAAAACGTTCCTTGCTCATGGGTATACTTCCCTTGTCACCTTCGCATTGAACCCGGAGTGTGCTAGCACTCTTGTTTTGCCACAAAAACACACTTGCTTCCCTCCATTTTCTTTTATCTTGTTCGGCAGTTCACTGCCTTTGCAAAACCAGAAAATGTCGTGAGAGAGGGGAGAAGAAGAAGAGGAGAGAGTGTTTATTTCACTTCTTGTTTTTTTTTTTTTGTTTTAAAAAAAAACGTAGTTAGTGGCCAAATGAAAAGCCAAAATGTATCAAATACAAAATGAATTTTTTTAATTAAAAAACCCTTCATTTACGTGAAAGGTTTTCCCTCCAGGAAAATACATCATTTGCCATCATTACCTCACATTGAGAGTAGAGACAATGTATCATCCCTTAAAGGTGACTAGATACATCCATCATCTATTCGTGTCAAGTAATGAGATATCGCGATGTGATTTGCGGATTCCACCCGTTTCAAAATACGAATGTGTCCGCAAACACTTTCGGGCCCAAATTCGCTAATTCCGAATTAACTAATTTCCGTCGCGACGAGAATTAAATAATTGCGCCTAGCGGAATTATTATTCACGTCGCTAACGAATTAATTCTAAATTAATTCGCTCGCCCGAAATAAAATCTAATTTTAATTCCGCGTCGAAATCTAATTTCGTTTAATATATCAAATAAATTAATTCCTCGATTAATTCCAAATCAATGTTTCTCTCTCTTCAATTGATATTTTATCCTAGATAAAATGTCTCCGAAATTAATCCCAGATTAATTCTCTCTCTCATCATATTAATCCCAGATTAATATAAGTGTGAGTCATACGTCATCGGTGAATCTTTGGGAAGCGACCCATGAGATCCCCGGATATGTTGGCAGTAAATACGGTCGTCGGTGTATCCGAATCACGTAGGTACCAGTACTACGTTCTACTAATCTACCGATTTACGAGACAAGGTCGACTCCTAGCAAAGCACCAAGTCTTCCCAATTCTCCGGACATATTCTCATAAGAATATAAGATCTGTATCAAGCGTAGTATACCGTAGTATTGTGTATATCGGCCCAGTATCGGATAATCACGTGCTAGGGCTGGGGCTGGAAGTGTCTGCCCCGTCCGAAACACATGTCGGATGTCTGGTAACATAGTCTCTATAATCGGATATACATGACCTGGTCACAATATCCCGATTGTTGCGCAACACTCAAGAGCACTAGTACCGTATCCTGCGTGACATCATCTCCAAGACTGAAGTGACACTTCCATCTTGACATCACACCCAATACACTACGACTCTCTGATAAACCCAGAAGTGGTGTAACACAGAACCGGTTAAAGCCCCTACCACCAAGACCAAAGTTTATCGTTATCGTAAGTATTAGCGATGCAAGTCTCAGGTTAAGACTATACACACCTACCTCGATTTCGGCCTCCCATAGACACAGTCATAATACCAATGGGATTCCGAGGGGTCTATCCAGAGCGAAGCTGTTTCCCGTACCATCGGTGAAACACGACCTCCTATCGCACTTGCATAAGTATCCAATACTTATATATATGAGAACTATGCCGTTGTGCCCTCACAAACGCGCACAAGTACAATACTAGCCTATTCCGCATTATCGATGTCCAGTCTCGATAATACTACGGCTATGGATATTTAATGATTAATCCTTCGTGGACTGATACTGTCTCATATCATCTCAATCCAGGAACTAATCATAGGGACATCTCTTCATTTATATATCTATGGTGATCTAATCACAAATGATGAGAGTGCAATTTCTTTGTCACATAGTTAATTTGCTACAACAACAAATGATCTGGCAAATAGTGACGCTATGGGTCATAATGTCCAACACCTATCCTAGGCGGGATGTTACAATAATATATGAAAATAACATATACTATAATATCATCTCATGCAATCATCCCACAACAATACAAACATCCATCAAACATGGTTGCTAATTCGGGTCTAGTATAGCAGAGGATTGAAACAATGGGAGAGTACCTCATCACAACTCCCAAGGTTTCCAACCGTATCAGCTCACAAAATATGTGTGAGTGAGTTTAAAACAATGGGGGAGTCCCCGTATACCCCCAAGGTTCTTCACCATATAATCTCGCAAAATATCTCATCTCATCTAATCTCATCTCATCTTAAATCTGACCACTATTATACAAAACCCGGCTGCATAACACAACAACACACATCATCCAATATAATCACATCTCGCATCCAATCCATTAATCTCATCTCAATAATCATGAATTCATATTTATCTTGCTTTCAGTATCTCAATATTTATATCACCACAGAATATATATAAATATAAATATATAAATATGTATATATATATATATAATTATAATTATACCAATATATTAATATATACGGACTCTCACAATAACCATCAATCAACAAACAATTATGTTAAGAGAATCATCGTGCATTGTACTTACATCTATCCACACAAAATCCCTTAATATATCTATCTCCTTGCTAAGAATCGAGTTCCAACGATCTCCAAATCTCTCAAAGAAAGATCCATTGGTCAGCAAACATCTTAAGGATCACAGCGACGAAACGAGTTCGGACTTGCTGATACGCTTAACAAGGCAAGCGGGACCCACAACTAGATACTTTCAACGGTGGATATATATACCAAAATGCTCGTATAATCGAGAGCAACAATCTGATACGTTCGGATCGCCAATCCAACAGTCGGATCTCAACTTCCAATATAAATCCCGAATTATCGGTAATAGCAATATGAAAAAAACTCAAATGATGTCGGATCAGGAAGTGACCACTGGCGTTGGAAAGATATCGGCCTGAAAAGTACCCACTCACCGGAGGTGGTCGTCAGAAGTGATCGGAAGTGGCCAGAAAATGCAGAAAAGTTATCGACGACTCGTCCTATTCTAGTAGTCCGTGGAGGAGCGTCCGGCGTCTGATGGCCTCGATCTCAGTGGTTCTGGAAAGCTGACATCGGCAGCTACCTGGCGGGCCGGCGCATGGTGGTGGCTGATCGATGGTGAAGCGACCGCGGCGGTTGTAAGTTTATGCAGAGAGAGAGTGTGTGATAGAGAAAAAATGAGAGAGAAATAATTTTTTTTTTAAATTTGAACACGTCTTCCTCTCTCTCTTTAAAAATCTTTCAAAATGAAAAGGGTCAAAAGCATTTTTTTTAATTATTTTTTGCCAAACTGTCACGCAGTATTACAACTTTTGTCGTGTGACTACGCTTGAGAAATCGGGCATCATTTGACGTCTACAGTTACATAAATGATCGTAGAAGATGTGCTCCCAGATGCACTTGGAAGGTGCGGAAATCTGGCTTTTTTTTTGGCTACATCTAAATTTTTTTTGTTGAAAATCCATGACCAAATTCCGTTTTGACCATACCCAAAACTTAGGTCTTTTTCATTTTCAAAATTTAGCAATGGTGATTTTTCGAAGCTCTCGGAGAGTACTATAAGATGACCATGGCGATTTTTCTGATTCGTGCCCTGTTGCACGTGAATTAAGGGTGGAAGATTCATACGAATAGTGACCAACGGTGAACAGTAGTTCCGATAGGAATTCCGTCGATTCCAGCGTGTATAACTAACTTATAAGTATTGCAATGAGAGTGTAAGCTAGCTTATAAGTTCACAAAACTCTATACCGAATACTAATCAATTACTACTACCGCTAATACTACAACTACTTCTCCTACTTGTTCTTTAATTTTTTTTAGTTCTTTTTATGTCTTAAAAAGTATTATGTAATCTTGTTGAATTGATTTCTCTCTGCTTATATAATTTTTTTGATGAATTGTGATTGCATATGTAATTATTCAATAAAACTTTATATATAATTGAATGATTTTTATTATTGTAGTTGCGATTGATGATTATATGTAATAAATCATCTACGAACTCTTCTATATATATTTTAGGGTTTCTAATTTTCTATATTTATATGGGATAAAAACCTTACAACCATTGCCTTTAGTGTTAGAAAACAGAACAAACAACATTGATGAAGGCTTTGATGTGTATTCACTGTCCTTAAAGGAATTATGCCCCTACTATGTTGATACCGGATTAATGGCAGTTCCTTAAGGATATACAAAGTCAGACAGAAATTTCTAGATAGCAATTCTAGAAATTCTTCAAGAACATGTAACAAAGAATCATTTTTAAGAGTAAGCAAAATTTGGAAGTTGTTGTTTGGAAATCAAAAGTAGAAATGCATATATAGAACTCTAAATTCATAACACTTCAAAAGGACATAACACTTCAAAAAGGACACAACTGTTGGCCTTTAAAAACAGTTAAAAAACTGTTTTAAGATAAAAATAAAAAATTAATTAAACTAATTAATTAATTTCAAATTTTAAGTGCCCATGTGACCCAAGTGTCCAAGTGTCAAAATTTGGCTTTAATAATATATATATATATATATATGTAACAAACATTTATATTTCCCTCCTACATTTTTTCCCTCCAAACTTTCCAACACCAATTTGAATTATCTCATGGAAAAAACGGTTTATATATAGAATATTAATCCATTGTTCCTATATTGACAAGATCGGAAACATTATACACATAAACCTTACATACTTCTTTTACATGTTCATCGTGAGCATTAGCACCATCTAATGGCCTTGCGCTACCTCATCTTTCATAAACACTTACAAAGCATAATATCCCAAACTTTGATTGAAGCGGCACCACATTTTGTGTTTACATAGGTGAAGATCTAATCAAGTCCTTGATTTAGACTAACTTAGTTCTCAACTAAACTCTGTTTCTGTTGGGTTCCCTAAGAACATGCCTAAGATAATTTAAGCAAAAAACATGTGTGAATAAACAACGAAGTTTACAGAATAACTTACATTAATAGGTTTATTGGATGTAGGAAAGTTCAAAACTTGAATCCTTTGAAGTAGTATGTTGAACTCCAAGCTTTGATTCTTGAATTCCAAACTCAATGGGAAGGTTTCCCTGTCACCTTTGGGTAAGTATTCCTAGAACATGCCCGGCATCTACTAAGAGTGATTTGTGTGTGAATAAAATCAAAAGAGTTGCGGAAGATACTCACATTGATCAGATGAGTTCAAAACTTTTCATGGATGTTGAAGCTTCCAAGCCTTCTTTGTTGTTCTAAACTCATGGGTGAGTATCCCTATCACCTTCACTTGACTCCTTTAAGTGCTAGCTAGAACAAAATAAACCCAAAAATCTCCCTCCAAGAGAAGTAAGATTCGGCTAAGAGAGAGGGTTCCAATCGGCCTTGGTGAGGCATGGCCATACGACCAAGATCAAGGCCATTCGGCCAAGAACCAATCCAATCGGCCAAGAGCAATGACCATTCGGCCAAGAAGCAATCCAATCGCCCAGATCAATGGCCATTCGGCCAAGGTGCTTCAAGGCCATTTGGCCAAGGTGAGAAGGGGGAGAGAGAGAGAGAGAGAGAGCAATTTGATATCTATTGTCTTCAAAAATAATTAATGATCATCAAAATCAATTCCCAAAAGTAGTATATATCTTTCAAAAAGAAAAAGCATAATGTGTTGTGTAAATTACCATAATTACACTCAACCACTTCCATCAACAAAAGGTGACAAGATGTCCATCACAAAAGTGACTAGTGATGTAAGTTGGTGGGACACACTTTAAATTCAAAATTCAAGTGGCTTCCTCAACACATTTCGGGCTCAAGTTCGTTTAATCCGATTAAATGAATTTTCCGTCGCGACATAATTAAATCCAATTTAATTAAATAATAATGCCTAGCAAAATTATTACGAAAGTCGCTTACGAATTAATTCTAAATTACTTTGTTCGCCCGAATTTAAAATCCAATTTTAATTCCACTTTGAAACCCGATTTCATTTAATATATCTAATATATTATTTAAGCGATTAATTCCAAATTAATCGTTCTCTCTCTCTCTTCAATTCGGATTTTATCCCTGATAAAATCTTGTCACAATTAATCCTAAATTAATTTTCTCTCTCAAAATTAATCCCAGATTAATTTTTTGTTCGAGTCAAATTTCATCGGTGAATCTTTGGGAGGCGACCCAAGAGATCCATAGATTTGTTGGTAGTAAATACGGTCATCGAACTATCCGAATATGTGCGTACCTCGTACCACATTCCTACCGATTTACAAGACATGGTTGGCTTTTAGCAAAACATCGTGCCTACCCAATTCTCCGTAAATATTCTTCTACGGAATATAAGAACTTTTTCAGCCGTAGTATACGTAGTATTACATATTACAATCCAGTATCTAATGTCACATGCTAGGACTTGGCTGGAATTGTGTCTGCCCCGTACGAAGCACATATCAGATCTCTGTTAACTAGTCTCTATAATCGGATAATTATGACATGGTCATATTATCCCGGTGACTGCAGTACTTAATAGTACTAGTTCTGTATCCAACATGATCATCATCTCCATATGACTGAAGTGATACTTCCATCTTGACATCACACCCAATACACTACGATTCTCAGTATACCCAGAAGAGGCGTACAAAGAACCTGTTAAATCCTCGGACGACCAAAACCAAAGTATACTGATTGTCGTAATTATTAGCGATGGAAGTCTCAAGTTAAGACCAAATACACCTACCCTGATTCAGATTCCTTATAGACACATAGTCATACTACCAATGGATTTCGATGGGTCTATCCAGAGCGAAGTTGTTTCTGTACCATCGGTAAACAGAACCTCCTATTACACTTGCATGAGTATCCAATACCCAAATATATGAGAACTATACCGGTACACTTCCATAACACGCACAAGTGTAATACTAGGCTATTCCGCATTATCGATGTCTAGTCTCGATAATACTACTACTAGGGATATTTAATGATTAAACCTTACATGGATTAATACTGTCTCATATCTTATTAATCCGGTAATAATCATTTGAAATTTTGTCATTTATATATCCTGGTAATCCAATTACAAATGATAAAAGAGCAATTTCCTTTGTCACATAGTTAATTTGTACAACAACACCATGTTCTGTATAAATAGTAATGCTATGGGTCATAATTGTCCAACAATCTCCCACTTAGCCTATAGCCAATCACTCAAGTGTCATACACTTGAATTATGTACGGGTCGCTCAAACTTCTGTCGAGAAATAACTTTCGTCAGGGGATTTGCAAAGTTATAATCTGATGCGATTTATTAGATCATCACATCACCACGATGTTTGATTTTACGAATAAGATGAAATAGTTGAAGTAGCTACTTGGATCATTGATGAGATTGCAGTTCCTTTGCATGTGCTGTAGCCTAGCTTAGATGCTAACAGAACTACTCCAAATCTAATTAGGAATTTTATAGATCCAAAATTCTTTTTTTGCTGCCTCAGCTGCAGTGATATTCCACTTTTATTGTTTCTTCGGCAACAGAATCTTGCCTGGATCGCTATTCAAACTATATACATACCTTTATTGTGACATAAAGTCATCTTTGTCGGTTTGGAAACTTGTAGTGGTGAATCCAATCACCTCAAGTTCTCATTCTCCACAGCTTAAGAAAGCATCCTCAGTTCATCAAAGATACTTAATGATGTTCTTAACATCAATCCAGTGACCATCACCTAGATGTTGGACAGTTATGACCCATAGCGTCACTGTTTGTAAAAGACATTGTGTTTTTGTACGAAATTAACTATGTAGTAATGAAATTGCCTTTTACCGTTTTGTAATGTAATACTTTGATATATATAAATGGTAAAAGTCCATTTGATTAGTTCTGGATTGAGATGATATGAGACAGTATCAATCCATAAAGGTTTAATCATTAAATATCCCTAGTCGTAGTATTATCGAGACTGGACATCGATAATACGGAATAGACTAGTATTGCACTTGTGCGCGTTGTGAGGGCATAACGGCACAATTCTCATATGTTTAAGTATTGGATACTTATGGAAGTGCGATAGGAGGTTGTGTTTTACCGATGATACGGAAAACAGCTTCGCTCTGGATAGACCCCGCGGAATCCCATTGGTAGTATGTATATGTGTCTATGGGAGTCCGCTTCAGGGTAGGTGTATTTGGTCTTAACCTGAGACTTACATCGCTAGTACTTGCGACAATCAGTAAACTTTCGTTTTGGTCGTCCAGGGCTTTAACAGGTTCTGTGTGCGCCTCTTCTAGGTTTATTGAGAATCGTAGTGTATTGGATGTGATGTCAAGATGGGAGTATCACTTCAGACATATGGAGATGATGATCACGCAGGGATTCGGAACTAGTTCTCTATAGTGTTGCAACCATCGTGATAATATGACAAGGTCATGATTATCCGATTCAAAGAGACTAGTTGCTTGATATCCGATATATGCTTCGTACGGGGCAGACACTTCTCCAGCCCCAGGCCTAGCATGTGATCATCAGATACTGGATCGCAATAAGCAATACGACGTATACTACGCCTGACATAGATTATATATTCCAGTAAGAATATTTCTGGAGAATTGGGTAGGCACGGTGCTTTGCTAGAAGCCAACCATGTCTTGTAAATCGGTAAGCACTTGGTACGAGGTACTCACTTTATCAAATAGTCTGATAACCGGATTTTCTGCCAACATATCCAGAGATCTCTTGGGTCGCTTCCCAAAGATTCACCGATGACAGTTGACTTAAAATAAATTAATCTGGGATTAATTTAGAGAGAGAGAAAATTAATCTGGGATTAATTGGGGCTTTATTAATCAGGGATTAAATGTTCAGTAGAGAGAGAACGCGATTAATTTGGAATTAATCGGTAAAATAAATTTAATAGTTAAATTTGATTTTTCTATTTAATTTATTTAAATGGGCTAAAATTAATATATTGGATATATTAATACGAATTGGATTTCGTCTCGAAATTAAAGTCGGACTTTAATACGAACGAACGAGTTAATTTAGAATTAATTCGTAAACGACGATCGTAATATATTTACGAGGCATCGATATTTAATTAAATTAGATTTAATTATTTAACGACGGAAGTTCGTTTAATCGGATTAAACGGAACCGAGCCGCGCAAATGTTCGTAGAGATATTTGAATTTTGAATTCAAATATGTGGGGCCCACTTCACATGTGTGGTAGGTGGTGGTAGTTGGCATTTATGCCAAGCCACCAACCACTCAACCACCTTG
The DNA here is from genome assembly GCA_019454045.1 of Zanthoxylum bungeanum. Lineage (NCBI taxonomy): Eukaryota > Viridiplantae > Streptophyta > Magnoliopsida > Sapindales > Rutaceae > Zanthoxylum > Zanthoxylum bungeanum. The sequence continues at coordinate 139,985 of SKCR01029769.1, forward strand.
TTTTACTTTTTGTAAACCATTTACCAAACCTACCAAGTTTAGGGTAAAAAGGGTGAAATAGTTTTACCTAAAGGTGAATAACAAAAAGGAAATTCTCTACACTTGTAAGATAACACTATTCATTAGATGAAAATTATGAAACCCTAGAGAACTCCCTTGGGCTTGGCCGAATTCCTCAAGCTTCTTCTCTCTTGGATTTGTTTCAAATCAACTAAAAGCTAGCACTTTGGAAGTTGACAAAGGTGATAGGGAAACTACTCAATAGCTTGGAATCATCAAAAGGGAAACTACTCAAAAGCTTGGATTCATCAAAGGCTTGGAATCATCAAAAGGTTGGAACTTGGAGTTCATCCTCTCAAAAAGTTTTAAAGCTCTATCCACTCATTGTAAGTTTATTCCGCACCTTATAATGATCATATGAAATGTTTTTCATGCTTATTAGATCCTATGAATGTTCAAGGAACACTAACACTAGATTGGCCTGATTGTGACTCCATATGCTCAAAGCATATGAGACACCAGGTCACATACATATGTTTCAATGTACGAGTTCTCGAAGAGTGACAACAACTTTTAGATCTATCACAGTAGATCCTATTCCTAGAATAAAGGTTGCTTCGCCCAAGTATTATGGAGAATTTTCATGAAAGCCAAGCTTTCACCGATTGCATTATGGGAATGTCATTTCCAAGAAATAATATATCATCATTATATAGGACAATCACTGTCAGTGTGCTCCCACTAACCTTATTAAGGAAAGTGGTTTGAATTATCTTCGTTTTGAATTAAATGATATACCATTATAATTACATCAAAATGATGGTTCCAATAATTCAATACTTGCTTCAATCCATAAATGGAACGATTTAACTTGCATACATTGTTTGCATGTTTTTGGTACAACAAAACCGTCAGGTTGTAGATAAACATCCTCCAAAAGGTTTCCACTTAAGGAAAGCAGTTTTGATTTTCAGCTGTCATATTTCATAAATGAAACATACAGCTTTTGCAAGCATTATCCGAATGGATTTAATCATGGCAACGGGTACAAGGTTTCATCGTAATCGACACCATGTTGATGAAGCTACCATTTCGCTACAAGCCTATCTTTGTACGTTTGTATATTGCCATCCATGTTTGTCTTCCTTGAAGACTCATTTAGTACCAATAGGCACAATGCCTTTCGGTACATCAAACAGTATCCAAACATGGTTCGTATACATGGAATCCATTTCGGACTTCATGGCACTTTTCCATAAAAGGAGTCGATACCGTGTATCATATCCTCATACGTAGCCGATTCGTCTTCCTCAATAAGATTGACATCTACATGAGGTGAGATCAGAAACCCATACCTCTCAGGTTGTTTTCTGACTGTCTCTGACCTACGCAGTTCTTATGTATTCGAAGAATGTGGTTCAATTTTATCCTTGATGAACTGTTGGTGTTCCGTAAAGGAATCGGTGCCTGGAACAGTATTACTTCGATTTTTATTGAGTTTTACTTTCCTCCCACTTACCACTGTATAGAGGAATTCCTTTAAGGAATACCGCATGGAGAGCAACAATTACATTTTTCTCTTATGAGTTGTATAAGTACTATACTTTCGTTTCCCTAGGACAACCTACAAATAGGCACTTATCTAATTTGGGTTCTAGTTTGGTATAATCCAAACATATGCCCAGCATTCCCAAATCTTCAGGAATGAGAAACCCGATTTCTTCCATGTTCATATCTAATATGAAGTCTGTGTAATAGATTTTCATGGATCCTTATTCAAAATAAGTATTCCACTGTTTATATGTGTATCCTCAGAAGGAAATTGGTAGCTCAGAGCGACTCATCATTAACCTTACTATGTCCAAAAAGGTTCGGTTTCTCTGTTCGGACACACCATCAAATTGAGGTGTTCTGTGAGGAGTCCATTGTGAAAGAATACTATACTCTTTCAAGTAATCTTGAAACTCATATGTTTAAGTATTTTACACTATGGTCCGACCATAATATTTTTAATACTTTTACCGATCTGTTTTTATATTTCGTGTCGAAACTCTTTGATTTTATCAAAAGTTTTCGACTTGTGTTTCATAAGATACCATAACCGTAACGCGAAGCTGCATCCGTAAAGGTTACGAAGTATTCATATCCACCTCTAGCCTAACTAGATATGGGCCCACTTACATCACTATGGACAAGGGCTAACAGAACGGTGACACTTGCACTTTTATCAAGTAAAAGGTATTTTAGGCACTTTGCCGAATAAACTAGATTCGTAGACATCATTTGAATTAGAATCAAAATTATCCTAGTACCCACTCTTCGAAAGTGTGGATATACGAGTCTTATTAATGTGTCTCAGACAACAATGCCACAAATAAGTCTCATCTGATTAATTCAGTTTGAGCTATTTGTTTGTCATGTTTATATGTATGAGATTAATTATATTCTAAATATAAATACTGTTATTCACATCTAATGTGCTTATCTCAATATCATCTTTATAAACAAAACACTTAGTGTTCTTGAATATAAAGGTATACCCGCAACATGTTATACTAGATATAGAGATAATGTTTCTAGTCAAACTATGTACATTATAACAGTTTCTAATTTAAGTACATGCCCAAATGGTAGTTCCTAAACTTAGGTTTCTGCGGTTAATATAGCGACTCTAGTCCCGTTTCTGACTCGTAGGTCGATATCATCTAATGTCATTCTCCTGCTAATCAGCAAATTCTGCACATCAGTACATATTTATGTACCACATCTAGTATCAAAAATCCAAATTTGAAACTAGTAGTGAACATGTTTATAACAAACATACTTGAAGCCGGAGCCTTGCCCCGCCTTCACTTCCTTCATTTCTACCTTGTCCATATGGCAGTCACTTTTCCAGTGACCCCGTTAACCACATTTTAGGCAGACATTTTGGGATAAGTCCTTTGTCTTCCCAGAAGACTGCGATAATTTTGCCTTTGCCATTTTCTTCACACCCCACAAGCATTCGGCCAAGCCTTGGCCATCTGGGATGTCGAAGTAAGATGCGTTCTGTATTTCTTACCCTTTTGTAAACACTAGCTCTGTCTCCTTGAGCATAGTCATTAACTCTCCAAGAGTTTTCTATTGTAATTGATACTTCTAAGATCTAATGTTAGATCTATGAAGATCCTTTACTTTCAATATCATACTATAAAGATCTAATCCTTAGTTCTGACGAAGAAATTAAGGAGTCTTTGCGGCAAGCATAACGAATTGAGCACTAAATTCTTTTATCACGATGAGTCTTCCAAAGCAAATGCTCTACTATTTGCTCAACTCCGGGCTTAGGCCCGAGAGGTCGCTATATCAAATAGAGTAACTTCTCAGCTCCCATAACTATCCTGATATTCGTTTCCCAATTTAGAAAATTATGTCTTTAAAGACATTTTCACCTAGGATTATGTTCTTTGACGCTAATCTTTCCAGTTATCTTGAATGCTACAGTCTAAATATCCAATCAACGATTTCGGATACAATTTAATGTAATGATTACTATAGTCTATCTATATAATTAATTACAATTTGATTGGTTAAATTCAAATATGTTGATTACTATAATCCAATTATATAACCAACTATAAATGAAGTAGTTTGAATACAGTCCAACTGTTGAATTAAAACAACAATTGTATATTAGTGCAAGTAATATATTTAATGAATAATTAATGACGAAAAATGAAATGAGCGCATATTGGTAAGTATCTAAATGAAATTACAAATTTAGTATTTGTCTCCCATTATTAGATCTTCATATCGCCACGATGTATGATTTTAAGAATCAGATGAAATAGTTGAAGTACATACTTAGATCATTGATGAGACCGCAGTTCCTTTGCCTGTACTGTAGTCTAGTTCAGCTGCTAACGGAACTACTCCTAATTTAATTAGTTTTTTTATAGATCCAAAATGCTTCTTTTGCTGCCTCAGCTGCAGTGATATTCCGCTTTTGTTGTTTATTCCTCAACAGAATCTTGCTTGGAATATTTCCAGCTCATTGTTTCGTTATTCCAACTATATACATACCCTTATTGCGACTTAAAGTCGTCTTTGTCGGTTTGAAATCTTGCAATGGTGAACCTAGTCTCGTCAATTTATCCTTCTCGATAGCTTAAGAAAGCATCCTTAGTTCATCTAAGATACTTAAGGATATTCTTAACATCAATCTAGTGACCATCACCTGGATTGGCCTGATTGTGACTCCTTATGCTCAAAGCATATGAGACATTAGGTCATGTACATATGTTTCAATGTATGAGTTCTCAGAGAGTGAAAACAACTTTTAGATCTATCACAGTAGATCCTTATTCCTAGAATAAAGGTTGCCTCTCTCAAGTATTCTATGGAGAATTTTCATAAAAGCCAAGCTTTCACCGATTGCATTATGGGAATGTCATTTCCAAGAAATAATATATCATCATTATATAGGACAATCACTGTCAGTGCGCTACTAACCTTCTCATATACACAAGAATCATCTTCATTTTGAATTAAATCAAATACCATTATGATTACATCAAAATGATGGTTCCAAGAATTCAATGCTTGCTTAAATCCATAAATGGATCGATTTAACTTGCAAACCTTGTTTGCATGTTTTTGGTACAACAAAACCGTCAGGTTGTATATAAACATCCTCCAAAAGGTTTCAGCTTAAGGAAAACTGTTTTGATGTTCAGCTGTCATATTTCATAAATGAAACATACAGCTTTTGCAAGCATTATCCGAATAGATTTAGTCATGGCAACGGGTAAAAGTTTTCATCGTAATCGACACTATGTTGATGACGATACCCTTTCGCTATAAGCCTAGATTTGTACGTTTGTATGTTGCCATCCATTTTTGTCTTCCTTTAAGACTCATTTAGTACCAATAGGCACAACGCCTTCAACTATATCAACCAGTATCCAAACTTGGTTGGTATACATGGAATCTATTTCGAACTTCATGACACTTTGCCATAAAAGGAGTTGATACCTTGTATTATATCCTCATACGTAGCCGGTTCGTCTTCCCCAATAAGATTGACATCTACATGAGGTGAGATCAGAAACCCATACCTCTCAGGTTGTTTTCTGAATCTCTCCGACCTACGTGGTTCTGTGTATTCGAAGATTGTGGTACAGTTTTATCCTTGATGAACTGTTGGTGTTCTGTGAAGAAATCGGTGCCTGGAACAATATTACTACTACTCCGATTTTCATTAAGTTTTACTTTTCCCTACTTACCACTGCATATAGGAATTCCTCTTAGGAATATCGTATGGAGAGCAACAATTACATTATTCTCTTTTGAGTTGTATAAGTACTATACTTTGGTTTCCCTAGGACAACCTACAAATAGGCACTTATCTGATTTGGGTTCCAGTTTGGTATCATCCAAAAATATTCCCAGTATTCCCAAATCTTCGGGAATGAGAAACCTCGTTTCTTTCTTATTCATATCTAAAATGAATTCTGTCTAATAGATTTTCATGGAACCTTATTCAAAATAAGTATGCAATGTTTATATGTGTATCCTCAGAAGGAAATTGGTAGCTCAGAACGACTCATCATTAACCTTACTATGTCCAACAAGGTTCGGTTTCTCTGTTCGGACACACCGTCAAATTGAGGTGTTTTGTGAGGAGTCCATTGTGAAAGAATACTATACTCTTTCAAGTAATCTTGAAACTCATATGTTTAAGTATTTTACACTATGGTCCGACCATAATGTTTTTAATACTTTACCACCGGTCTGTTCTTATACTTCATGTCGAAACACTTTGATTTTATCAAAAGTTTTCGACTTGTGTTTCATAAGATACATAACCGTAACGCGAAGCTGCATCCATAAAGGTTACGAAGTATTCATATCCACCTCTAGCCTAACTAGATATGGGCCCACTTACATCACTATGGACAAGGGCTAACAGAACGGTGACACTTGCACTTTTATCAAGTAAAAGGTATTTTAGGCACTTTGCCGAATAAACTAGATTCGTAGACATCATTTGAATTAGAATCAAAATTATCATAGTACCCACTCTTCGAAAGTGTGGATATACGAGTCTTATTAATGTGTCTTAGACAACAATGCCACAAATAAGTCTCATCTGATTAATTTAGTTTGAGCTATTTGTTTGTCATGTTTATATGTATGAGATTAATTATATTCTAAATATAAATACTGTTATTCACATCTAATGTGCTTATCTCAATATCATCTTTATAAACAAAACACTTAGTGTTCTTGAATATAAAAGTATACCCGCAACAAGTTATACTAGATATAGAGATAATGTTTCTAGTCAAACTAGGTACATTATACAGTTTCCTAATTTAAGTACATGCCCAAACGGTAGTTTCTAAACTTAGGTTTCTACGGTTAAAATAGCGACTCTAGTCCCGTTTCTGACTCGTTGACCGGCGTAAACACACACGTATAACGCAAGCGCACGTATCGTTCAAGTAGTATAAAAATATCGATCCCACGAGGACTTAATTCCTACTGTTGTTATTAATTGTTGAATCTATTATTTACAAATATCTAATTAAAGGGAGAAGAGAATGATTGTTTGATTGGTTGAAAGTGATTTTACAAAATAAATATATAAATAAAAAGAAAAAGAAAATACTAAGGAAAATAACAAGACACAAAGATCTAGGGTTGTGATTTCTTTTAATATCATTTTAAAGATGAAGTGATTATCTTAAAGTTGGTAATAAATTGATTTATTAACCTGGAACACTAAATTATGTGTAAGCCTCTGTCGATGGTCAGACACAAATACCCAGTTTAACCCAATTGAACCATATGTCTATGTCAACCAATTATCTGGATTCATTAAGTTTAAGTTCCAATTATGGCTTCCCCCGCCCGACAGGTATATTCCTATCCTGTAAGGAATCTATTAAAGGGTTATCTATCCTCAAGGAAGATCGTGGGTTATTAAGTCTAAGGCTGAAACCTAAAATCCCTATGTCTAGTTCATTTTAGATTTACCATATCAATTTTATTAATGGCCAGTTATTAAAAAAGCATTAAGATTAAGACTCAATAAATAAATCTTTATATTACCCAAATTATAATTTAACCCCTTATAACCGGTGATATTAAAAGTCATCACAACCTCAGAAAACTAACACATAACTAGGACTAGTAAAACATAAAAGTAAAAGACATAAAGTAAAAAGCTAAAAAATAAATTACAATAAAATAAAATGCTAAGGTAAAAGGAATTACTTTTACTACTACTAATTTAGATATCTCCCATAAAATATATATAAACTTGTGTTAAATTTACCAACCGACCAGTCTGGCGGTATCCTCATTAAGTCAAATTAAGTCCAACCAGCCATTAAGGCGGAACCAAAAATAAATTTACCAACCGACCAGTCTGGCGGTATCCGTGATTAGTCAGGTTTAAACCAGATTAAAATTAAATTACCAACCGACCAATATAGCGGTATCCCTTATTAAGTCAATATTTTAAATAGTTAATATATTATTTTTAAGGGAGATTAATCTAAATAGCAATAGTAAAAGAATTACCTTTCACCCTAGCTGAAAAAGTTACTTCAACATGGTGAATAGTAAAAACTGTAAAAAGTAAAAAGTAAAAATTAAATTACTATTATTACAAAAAGTAATTAAAATAAATTACAAAACTAAAAATTAAAAACTAAAAAAAAAATAAAAATTCTAGAGAGAGAAATCAAGAGAGAGAGAGGTGTCTAAAAACTGAAAATTCGGCCTCTATTTATAGTAAAAATTTTCACTGTTTGGGCACTGTTCGCGCGTCGCGACGCCAAGGAGCAGCGCGTCGCGACGCGCAATTGTCGACGTGGCACGCTGAGAGACGACACGTCATCAAGGCGGCTGACTGTTCACGCGCACACGTGTCAAGGCGGCTAATTCTCAATTATTGTGATGACGTCATCGATGACGTGGCGATGACGTGGCGCTGACGTGGCGTAGGCGTGTGTTGCATTTGTCGGCACAATAGGATTGCGACACGTGGCGACACGTGTCATGCTCTGATTGGCTGAGGCTGACGTGGCAAGTTGACTCGGTTGACCTGCTGACGTGGACGATGATGTGGCATGACACGTGGCAAGGTTGACTCGTTGACTGCTGACATGGCTGATGACGAGGCGACACGTGTCAAGTCTGAGTGTCGGCAGCATATGATGATGACACGTGGCACGGCGCATGTTAGCAGATGGGATGTGATGGTGACACGTGGCACGGCGCATTTTAGCAAAGTCAAACTTTTCAAATTGTTGACCGTTGACCAGGCCATGTTAGCAATCCGGCTCACGCTGGGCGTCGCTGCGCGCTGTGTTCCAGAGTCGCGACGCGCAGAAGACAAAAATAACCAAGTTGACACATTTTTGTCCGGTTTTGCCCCAAATTGCCTCCAGTGCTGTCCAAACTTTATTTATCTGCAAATAACAATAAAACACTCAAAACAAACGTTCACAAAACTCAAGAAACTACCAAAATATTAAGTTAAATGAGTGGGAAATAGTGATATAAATACCACTCATCACACCCCCAAACCTAACATTTTGCTAGTCCTCGAGCAAAATACAGAATAAAATAACATAACAAAATTTAACTAAGCCACTTTCGTAGGGATCACGGTTGCATTTAGCATATGCAACAAGCCTTTAAACCCCTAGGTGTCCCTAGTGGACGAGTTGTAGTCTCGTGAGGGTTTACAGCAATGATACCCACAAACATTTTACAAAAGTAAAAAGGTATTTAAAACTAATGCACACAAAAGCAAAAAGACAAGCGAAAAGAGAATAAAGAAAGAAAGTGACTAATCAGGTGAAAAATCTACTCCAAGTTACTAGTTGTTTTGTTTCTTTCTAAATTACCGAATAAGTAAATTCTCCGATTATTTTTACCATTCTCCATATACACAGCCACAAAATATAATCAACTCATTTTTGCCCACAACAGTCATAAGTGCAGTTGATAAGAGAGTAATATTTTTGTCCTAAAGTTCTATCAGATTTCACACCTTTTTGTAGAAATGGAATAATTTTCTGATTTTTTTTCTATTTTTTATTTTTATACAATACCTTCCGTGTATGTAGCGAGCTTTGGGTTGGTGGCTCCCAAACCAGTTGGCTTTAGGGCACCAGGTGTTAAGACACCCCTACGAACTTAATTACTCAGACTTCAGATATATATATATTATTTTGCAGCATCTTCGATCCATGTAACGAGCTTTGGGCCAATGACTCCCAAACCAGTTGGTTTTAGGGCACTAGGTATTAAAACACCCTTACATACTTAATAACTCGGATCTCGAACGTTTTTTTTTTTTTTTTTTTTTTTTTACTCCATCACTATTTAGAGATGCTTCCTCCAATTACACTACAGCACAGAATATTACAAACTTTTCAATTTTAGCTCATGTCCGTATGTTTCCATGTAAGTTCATAATACCTGTCAACTGAACATATGAAGATCCATTTTAGTCAGTGTTAAGGAGAATTCACAAATTAAATAATTAAAAATGAAATAAACAAAAATTAACTTATTTCGAAATAGGTTTGAGATACGTCTCAAGAGTGGAAATTCCTTACTCGGCTATCTTTTACCAATTCCACCTTTTTAGTCAAAATAAAAACACAAAAATGCAAAATATTTTGTAATTTTGAAAATTTTTCAATTTTTTTTGTATTTTTCGAAAAATTTTGAACTAAAAATAAAAAAACAACATACAAACTAAAAACAAGGTATTAATCAACTAAATCCCTCCCCCAAACCTAATGAGACATTGTCCCCAATGTCTTAAAAAGTAGAAGAAGAGTGTAGAAAATCATACCTGATTAGTTGAAATTTTACAGGAAAAATTACCTTTTAAGATTTATGCCCAAATTACGGTTCTTACCATAATTGCTATTTGACCATTTTTCATTAAAAGTTTTGGCAGAATCACCTCTAAAAACTCAAAATTTCCCCAAAATTCACCCTAAATAATTATCACCAATCAAATCCCAACTTTGGTATTTTTCAGAAAAATTCGACAGAGTCTCCCCTGAATTTTTGATTATCCAATACAACCTAAATCTACCAAATGCCACAAACACCTCCATTCAACTCTTCGCCCCCACAATCTACGAATCAAATTAATCCCCAATCCAACCTTCGTAATTCAAAATTCCCAAATCAAACACACCATAATTCAATTTTTCAATTTACCCAATTACCAAATCAATTTTTTATCAAATCATTACCGTATTTTAGTTTCTGATTCAGCAATTGGTTCGGTTGCTTGGTTGTTTTGGGCGTGGTTGTTCTCGGTAGTAGTGGGTGATGGGTCGGTTTTGGAGTATCTCGGCTTGCGGAGGTCGGCTTTGGCAGTCACGGTAAGACACGGCAGTGGGCTCGGCTTGGTGTGGTGATGAGGTCGGCTTTGATCTTGACAGAATGGCTTGGCAGTGGTTCGGTCGGCAGTGGTGATGGGTTGACTTTGTCGGTTTTTGCGGGTTTGGGTTGGAGATCCGGCAATGGTGCGACTTGGTTTCTTTGCAGTGGATGTGATTGGTTTGTTGGAGGTCAAGGCTATAGTTCACGGCCTTGTTTTAATCCAGGCGAGGTGGTGGTTCTCTGTTTGGCGGTGGATGGTGGCTTGACACGGCTCAGTTTCAGTTTGTTCTTGGCTCGGCAAAGGTTGCGGTTGTGGTCAGTTTGGATCTCGTTTGATGTTGGCTGGTGATCTTTGGGTGGATCTTGGCGATGGCTTTCTGGTTTCGTGGCTCTTGGTTGGTTGGCTTGCGGGTGGTTGGTGGGGCGATGGTTTCTGGTTTCGTGGTGTTTGAGGAAGAAGAAGGAATAAAAATGAGATTGTGGTGCCTCTGCTTATGTTCTGTTTTTGAGTCAGCGTCGCGACGCTGATTTATTTTTTTATTTTTTTTTTTTGGCAAAACCATGTCTTGCGACAGATAAATCCATAAGACTTCTTACTCGGCAGTCTTTTCTGGATCAACTTTGTATCTTCGTGATTTTGTCAATTTTTATTTGAAAATCCCGCTTGTACTGGCCTACTTTTGTCCTGAAAAATTCCGTTTTTAATTTTTCCTGCAAAACTAACACACAAAATTAAAAGTTCACACAAATATTAAAAATAAATCACAACAAATTGCATGGGTTGCCTCCCTGCTAGCGCTGAATTTTTCGTCTTCAGCCAGACGTGACTGAAATCCATATGTTAAGGAGGTTTCAATGTCGTTTTGGATGTCCGATATTAAAGACAATCCCGTGAGCGTTGCTTTTGAATGGTCTCTTCCAACGGTAAAGTGGCAAAAAATATTTTGTTTCATTCAGTGCTTGTGCCACCTTTTTTAACTTTTGTTGCTCCAATGGTTCCTGAAAAAAAAGAAAGAAAATCAGGAGGTCTCGAATGGTGTTTGACTTGGAATGGAAGTTCCATTCTGTCAAGCTTCTGGGTGATATCTTTGATTTGTACTCCCCAATACAGCGATGTTTTTCCTGAATGCTCTGGATCCTTATTAAGTTCTGACAGTTGCTCCTCTATTTGCTCTTGTTTCTAGCTCCACCTGAGGATGAAAAGATGAGTCAGACATTAGGTCTTCATCCTCTGATTCGGGTGAATTGATTGGCTCAAGTTGATCTTCTTCAAACATTTGTGCAATGGAATCTCCAAGATCTTCATTTTGGGATACAGAATTCCATCCTCAATTTTTGATGCAGTTGGTAGAAATATTTCAGCTTCATCCTCGTCAGAATCTGAATAATAGAAATCAAATCGAGACTTTGCCGGTTCAAGTTCCTGAACTGATATATCTGGTTGTTGATACTGCTCAGCCTCCTCATCTGTTGACGTGTCATTGTGAAATGATTTGTACTCGAAGGCTTCATCAGTGTCATCTGAGAATGGTTCTTGAGGTATATAGTTCTGGTTTTCTGTAATTTGTCTGATTTGATCTGTCATTCTCTGTATGGATTCTGTTTGACTCTGAATTTGTGCATCAAATTGAGCTGTCTGTTCTTTGAACATGTGAATCAATTGATCTTCCTCGGATGGTTTGGTTGTGATAAGGATCGAAGGAAGATGGTGGATAAGATGAAAAATGTGATTCTTGAAATGTGATGGTTCTTCGTACCATGAAGGATCTTGATAGTTCTGCCACCTGGATGGCAGTTGTATCGCAATAATCGCTTGTGTGGTCACCATTACATATGTCACATCTCCATATTGAGTTCTGATGAGCAAATGTAGTATTGCTTGGTTCTGGCATCCGTGATAATCATTGGGTGTTCAACAGGCCACAGAAAACCGGACTGTTGTTCCCAGATGTTGGGTGTATTGTATCTTCTTGTAAAGCACGTAATCTTTCAATCTCCCAGTAATGTTCCATTTTTAAGTCACCTGAAATCAAAAGAAAGAAATAAAAATTACAGATAAAAATAAAGAAAATTAGATACAAGTAAATTAGATAGCTTCAAAATTAACAACTCAAGAAATATAAGTCCCCGGCAACGGCGCCAAAAACTTGACCGGCGTAAACACACACGTATAACGCAAGCGCACGTATCGTTCAAGTAGTATAAAAATATCGATCCCACGAGGACTTAATTCCTACTGTTGTTATTAATTGTTGAATCTATTTATTTACAAATATCTAATTAAAGGGAGAAGAGAATGATTGTTTGATTGGTTTTGAAAGTGATTTTACAAAATAAATAAATAAATAAAAAGCAAAAGAAAATATAAGGAAAATAACAAAAGACACAAAAGATCTAGGGTTTGTTGATTTCTTTTAATATCATTTTAAAGATGAAGTGATTATCTTAAAGTTGGTAATAAATTGATTTATTAACCTGGAACACTAAATTATGTGTAAGCCTCTGTCGATGGTCAGACACAAATACCCAGTTTAACCCAATTGAACCATATGTCTATGTCAACTAAATTATCTGGATTCATTAAGTTTAAGTTCCAATTATGGCTTCCCCCGCCCGACAGGTATATTCCTATCCTGTAAGGAAATCTATTAAAGGGTTATCTATCCTCAAGGAAGATCGTGGGTTATTAAGTCTAAGGCTGAAACCTAAAATCCCTATATCTAGTTCATTTTAGATTTACCATATCAATTTTATTAATGGCCAGTTATTAAAAAAGCATTAAGATTAAGACTCAATAAATAAATCTTTATATTACCCAAATTATAATTTAACCCCTTATAAACTGGTGATATTAAAAGCCATCACAACCTCAGAAAACTAACACATAACTAGGACTAGTAAATACATAAAAGTAAAAGACATAAAGTAAAAAGCTGAAATGAAAAATAAATTACAATAAAATAAAATGCTAAGGTAAAAGGAATTACTTTTACTACTACTAATTAGATATCTCCCATAAAATAATATATAAACTTGTGTTAAATTTACCAACCGACCAGTCTGGCGGTATCCTGATTAAGTCAAATTAAGTCCAACCAGCCATTAAGGCGGAAACAAAAATAAATTTACCCACACCGACCAGTCTGGCGGTATCCGTGATTAGTCAGGTTTAAACCAGATTAAAATTAAATTACCAACCGACCAATATAGCGGTATCCCTTATTAAGTCAATATTTTAAATAGTTAATATATTATTTTTAAGGGAGATTAATCTAAATAGCAATAGTAAAAGAATTACCTTTCACCCTAGCTGAAAAAGTTACTTCAACATGGTGAATAGTAAAAACTGTAAAAAGTAAAAAGTAAAAATTAATTACTATTATTACAAAAAGTAATTAAAATAAATTACAAAACTAAAAATTAAAAACTAAAAAAAAAATAAAAATTCTAGAGAGAGAAAAAAAGAGAGAGAGAGGTGTCTAAAAACTGAAAATTCGGCCTCTATTATAGTAAAATTTTCACTGTTTGGGCACTGTTCGCGCATCGCGACGCCAAGGAGCAGCACGTCGCGACGCGCAATTTGTCGACGTGGCACGCTGAGGAGACGACACGTCATCAAGGCGGCTGACTGTTCACGCGACACGTGTCAAGGCGGCTAATTCTCAATTATTGTGATGACGTCATCGATGACGTGGCGATGACGTGGCGCTGACGTGGCGTAGGCGTGTGTTGCATTTGTCGGCACAATAGGATTGCGACACGTGGCGACACGTGTCATGCTCTGATTGGCTGAGGCTGACGTGGCAAGTTGACTCGGTTGACCTCTGACTGGACGATGATTGTGGCATGACACGTGGCAAGGTTGACTCGTTGACTGCTGACATGGCTGATGACGAGGCGACACGTGTCAAAGTGAGAGGTCGGCAGCATATGATGATGACACGTGGCACGGCGCATGTTAGCAGATGGGATGTGATGGTGACACGTGGCACGACGCATTTTAGCAAAGTCAAACTTTTCAAATTGTTGACCGTTGACCAGGCGCATGTTAGCAAATCCGGCTCACGGGGCGTCGCTGCGCGCTGTGTTCCAGAGTCGCGACGCGCAGAAGACAAAAAATAACCAAGTTGACGCATTTTGTCGGTTTTGCCCCAAATTGCCTCCAGTGCTGTCCAAACTTTATTTATCTGCAAAATAACAATAAAACACATCAAAACGTTCACAAAACTCAAAAGAAACTATACAAAATATTAAGTTAAATGAGTGGGAAATAGTGATATAAATACCACTCATCACTCGTAGGCGATATCATCTAACGTCATTCTCCTGCTAATCAGCAAATTCTGCAGATCAGTACATTTTATGTACCACATCTAGTATCAAAAATCCAATTTTGATCCGTTAGTGAACATGTTTATGACAAATATACTTGAAGTCGGAGCCTTGTCCCGCATTCACTTCCTTCATGTCTGCATTGTCCATACGGCAGTCACTTTTCCAGTAACCTCGTTTCCCATACTTTAGGTAGACATTTTTTGATAAGTCCTTTGTCTTCCCAAAAGACCGTGACGATTTTTCCTTTGCCATTTTCTTCACAGCCCACAAGCCTTCGGCCAAGCCTTGGCCATCTGGGATGTCAAAGTAAGATGCATCTTGCGCTTCTTGCCTTTGCAAACTCTAGCTCTGTCTCTTTGAGCATATCCATTATCTCTCCAAGTATTTTCTATTGCAATTAGTACTTCTGAGATCTAAGGTTAGATCTATGAAGATCCTTCAATTTCAATATCATATTATAAAGATCTTATCCTTAGTTCTGACGAAGAAATTAAGGAGTCTTGCGACAAGCATAACAGATTGAACACTAAAGTTTTCATCACGATGAGTCTTCCAAAGCTCATGCTCTACTATTTTCTCAACTCCAGGCTTAGGCCCGAGAGGTCGCTCTATCAAATAGAGTAACTTCTCAACTCCTAGGACTATTCTGATATTCGTTTCCCATTCTAGAAAATTATGTCTTTAAGACATTTTCACCTAAGGTTATGTTCTTTGACGCTAATCTTTCCAGTTATCTTGATTGCTATAGTCCAAATATCCAATCAACGATTTCAGGTACAATTTAATGTAATGATTACTATAGTTTATCTATAAATTAATTACAATTCGATTGGTTAAATTCAAATATATTGATTACTATAATCCAATTATATAACCAACTATAAATGAAGTAGTTTGAATACAGTCCAACTGTTCAATTAAAACAACAACTGAATATTAGTCCAACTAATATATTTAATGAATAATTAATGACGAAAAATAAAATGAGCGCGTATTGGCAAGTATCTAAACAAAATTACAAATTTAGTACTTGTCTCCCACTATTTTTCGGCGATCCTCTAACCCTCTGTGGAGTACTCGGGAAAATTAGTTTCCTAGTGGGCTAGGATCCCGTTAAATAACACACAATCTTGACTTTGGCCAATAAATTATTTGAAACTTAACTAGGTAGATCTCTAAGATCAATTGGATCACATCCAATTCCTAGATCCAGTAGGTGGACCTCCAAGTCCGAAACATATATCCAACATATGCCAATATATCTAATATATTGCCTAACCTTTTCCACTAAATCAACTAATCATTGGCTTGGCTCAACAAGGTTAATGATTCTAGTTAAGCGTAACTTATTGACAGTGGGAAAGCTTCGTAATCGAGGTTGATGAACAAGAAGTGACCTTGACTTTGGCCAACAAATCACAACTTGCCCAAGGCGTACGATATAGAACAAAGCCTTCATTATTCAAACACATCCGCGATGGGCAAAAGTCTTGACTTTGGCCAACAAACCAATGCCAATCTTGGATCTTAAGAGAGAATCACTCAATGGAAGGAAAAACGCTTAATATAAAATGAGGGTTTTTGTCGCGATTTGACAACAATTTATTATCTTTAATTAGGTCTCATCATACACCCTTAAGCATGCATTCTAAAAGCATAATAATGAGCAATAAAATTAATAATGATATGCGGATGGATATATAATACAATTTGTTCCTAGAACAAATCTCTCATTTTCTTCTCTCCCGCTAGCATTATTCTTACTTCTATCCAATTACATAATACTTCTAAAGAAACCTCATTTACATTGAGGGGAATTAGTGAGAAGAGAAATACAATGATAAAATAGGTAATAGGCTGGACACGCAGGTCTAATTTAATAAATTATAATTTCCAAAATTGCCCCCACCCTTCTAATATCTATACGATATACATTATTCATACATACATCCAAGTATTCACATATAGAATGTTATCAATCAATCTAATCCAATTAATTAATCTTTGATTAATGACCATCAAATGTTCAAAAAACGATTTGATTTGCGCGAGTACAACTCTTTTAAGAATAAATACTCAAAATATGTATTCTTGAATTATATCGAACTACAATCTCAATTCCAAATTAAATTATATTCAATACTAATTCATATTTAATTCCAAATTAAATAATTACACTTTTGATAGTGCCTTTTAAACTTGGATTCCAAATCCAATCTTTATGGGTCTCAAAGGCCCAATTAGTATCCAGTACTATTCAATTAAAGTCCAATGGGCTTTTAATTAATGCTTTAGGCATGGGCTTTGGCAATTATGAGACAAACCCAAGATGCCAATGTTGGGTTTTCTAGGTCAAACCAAGATCAATTAAGCAAATGAAATGTGTGAATACGCAAAGAAGATAGCGAAAAATACTTACAATGCTCGGTTGGATGTAGAAGTGAAGTTCAAAACTTTTCCTCCATGGTTGTTGCTCCAAGCTTTCTTTGATGTATGTTGAGCTTCCAAGCTTCCAAGCTTTGAATCTTGAATTTCAAACTCATGGGAAAGGTTTCCCTATCACCTTTGTATGATTCCTTTTAAGTGTTATCTTAGGAAAAATTGCTACAAAGTTTCCTTTAATTCTTGTATCTCTCGGCCAAGCAAAGAGAAAGAAGAAAATGTAGAATGGGCATGAATGGTGGAGAGAAGAAAGAGATGAATGACTTGTGTATTGTTTCAAAAACAATAACAAATTCAAATACCAAAAGTTGTAAATGGTTTATTCAAAAACCAAAAACAAAAAGTGTTGAGAGCCAAAATTGCAATTAATGCTCTCAACCACCTCCATCACCAAAAGTGACTTGTGTCATATAACTCAAAGTTGATGTGATTTCTATCACAAAAGGTGACTAATGATGCGACTTGTGATGTGACTTGTGGGCCCCACTTTAATTCAAAATTGGAGTAGGCCCGTAAACACAATCCGGGCTCGGGTTCGTTAATTCCCAATTAACGAATTTTCTGTTGCGACTTAATTAAATCAAATTTAATTAAATAATTATGCCTTGAAAAATTACATTCAAAGTCAATCGCGAATTAATTTTAAATTAATTTTAATTCCGCGTCGAAATCAAATTTCGTTTAATATATCGAATATATTATTTTATCGATTCATTCCGAATTAATCGTTCTCTCTCTATAAATAGTATTTTATCCCAGATAAAATCTCTCCGCAATTAATCCTAGATTAATTTTCTCTCTCTTTTAATAGAATTTTATCCTAGATAAAATTCTCCGTAATTAATCCTAGATTAATTATGTTCGAGTCATACGTCATCGGTGAATCTTCGGGAAGCGACCCATGAGATTCCTGGATATGTTGGTAGTAAATCCGATCATCGAAAGATCCGAATACGTGCGTACCCGGTACCACGTTCTTACCGATTTACAAGTCATGGTTGGCTTCTAGCAAAGCACCGTGCCTACCCAATTCTCCAGAAATATTCTTTTAAGGAATATGTAATCTATTTCAGGCGTAGTATACATAGTATTGCGTATTGCGATCCAGTATCGGATGTCACATGCTAGGCCTGGGGCTGGAATTGTGTCTGCCCCGTAAGAAGCACAGATCGGATCTCTGGTAACTAGTCTCTATATCAGATAAACATGACCTAGTCATATTATCCCGATGACTGCAGTACATAGAGTACTAGTTCCATATCCTACGTGACCATTATCTTCATATGAGTGAAGTGATACTTCCATATTGACATCACACACCCATACACTATGATTCTCAATATACCTAGAAGAGGTGTACATAGAACCTATTAAAGCCCTGAATGACCAAAACCAAAGTATATTGATTGTCGCAAGTATTAGCGATGCAAGTCTCAAGTTAAGATCAAATACACCTACCCTGATTCGGACTTCCATAGACACATAGTCATACTACCAATGGAATTCCGAGGGATCTATCCAGAGCGAAGCTGTTTCCGTACCATCAGTAAACACAACCTCCTATTACACTTGCATGAGTATCCAATACCCAAATATATGAGAACTATGCCGTTATGCTCCCATAACACACACAAATGCAATACTAGTTTATTCCGCATTATGGATGTCCAATCTCGATAATACTACGACTAAGGATATTTTAATGATTAAACCTTAGTGGATTAATATTGTCTCATATCTTATTAATCTGGAACTAATCATATGGACTTTTATCATCTATATATCCCGGTAATCCAATTACAAATGATAAAAGAGCAATTTCCTTTGTCACATAGTTAATTTGTACAACAACACCATGTTATGTACAAATAGTGATGCTATGGGTCATAATTGTCCAACAGCCAAGACCCAATTAGGAATCACCCTATGCCAAAAAATAATTTAGAGACCCATTAGGCCTAATTAAATTTTTAAAGGCCCAATGATCATATTTGGACTTTATTGAAATGATTTTAGGCCCAATTGGATCCAACCAATTATCCTATACTAAACTTGGCCTAACCAAGCCCATTAAGCCCAAATACAAATAAATTAATTCATTATTCCAAATTACATATTAATTCAATTCAAGTGTAATTAGTACAATTAATCAATTAATCTAATATTTCCAAAATAATAACTAATTTAATTAATCATACTTAACATTTTAATTTATGTCCAACACAAATTAAAGAAAAATCAATCTTATAACATGCATCAAGGCTAACGGTAGAGGCATACAAAAATCATTCAATTTGATTTCAATCTAATTAAATCAACATCTAAGATTCATTTCATGCCATTAACACATCCGATATGTCAAATTTAAAAATTCTACCATGAGTTCATCTAGGGTTGTATTCGGCCACGGGGTAGATTTTGGAGAAAATTAATATAATCAATTTAGCACAAAATTAAGGATGCACAAATCTAATTCAACATCATACAAACATATCCCAATAACCAATTTAGGTAAATCATGCTCCAAACACAAAATCCCAAATTAAAGTCCATGAACCCTAAAATTTCAAATCAGACTTAGGAGGCTCTGATACCATTGTAAGTGTTCCCAGAACATGCCCGAGATCTACTAAGAGTGATTTGTGTGTGAATAAAATCAAAAGAGTTGCAGAAGATACTCACATTGATCAGATGAGTTCAAACATTTTCATGGATGTTGAAGCTTCCAAGCTTTCATTGTTGTTCCAAACTGATGTGTGAGTATCCCTATCACCTTCATTTGACTCCTTTAAGTGCTAGCTAGAACAAAATAAACCCAAAAATTGCCCTACAAGAGAAGCAAGATTCGGCTAAGAGAGAGGGTTCCAATCGGCCTTGGTGAGACAAGGCGATACGGCCAAGATCAAGATCATTTGGCCAAGAACCAATCCAATCGGCTAAGAGCAATGGCCATTCGGCCAAGAAGCAATCCAATCGCCCAAGATCAATGGCCATTCGGCCAAGGTGCTTCAAGGCCATTCGGCCAAGGTAAGAAGGGAGAGAGAGAGCATTTTGATATCTATTGTTTTCAAAAAATAATTGATGATCATCAAAATCAATTCCCAAAAGTAGTATATATCTTTCAAAAAGAAAAAGCAAAGTGTGTTGTGTAAGTTACCATAATTACACTCAACCAGTTCCATCAACATAAGGTGACAAGATGTTCATCACAAAAGTGACTAGTGATGTAAGTTGGTGGGACTCACTTTAAATTCAAAATTCATTTGGCTTCCTCAACATATTTTGGGCTCGGGTTCGTTTAATCCGATTAAATGAATTTTTCGTCGCGACATAATTAAATCCAATTTAATTAAATAATAATACTTAGAAAAATTATTACGAAAGTCGCTTACGAATTAATTCTAAAGTACTTCGTTCACCCGAATTTAAAATCCAATTTTAATTCCACTTTGAAATTCAATTTCATTTAACATATCTAATATATTATTTAATCAATTAATTCCAAATTAATCATTCTCTCTCTTCAGTTCAAATTTTATCCTTGATAAATTCTTATCGTAATTAATCCTAGATTAATTTTCTCTCTCACAATTAATCCCAGATTATTTTTCTGTTCAAGTCAAATCTCATCGGTGAATCTTTCGGAGGCGACCCAAGAGATCACTAGATATGTTGGCAGTAAATACGGTCACCGGTCTATCCGAATACGTGTGTACCCGGTACTATGTTCCTCCTTATTTACAAGACATTGTTGGCTTCTAGCAAAACATCGTGCCTACCCAATTCTCCAGAAATATTCTTCTGCGGAATGTAAGAACTTTGTCAGGCATAGTATACATACTATTGCGTATTACGATCCAGTATCAAATGTCACATGCTAGGCCTAGGGCTGGAATTGTGTCTGCCCCGTACGAAGAACATATCAGATCTCTGGTAACTAGTCTCTATAATCGTATAATCATGACCTAGTTATATTATCCCGATGACTGTATTACTTAAGAGTACTAGTTCCGTATCCTGCGTGATCGTCATCTTCATATGAATCAAGTGATACTTCCATCTTGACATCACACCCAATACACTTCGATTCTTAGTATACATAGAAGAGGCGTACACATAACCTGTTAAAGCCCCGGACGACCAAAACCAAAGTATACTGATTCTCGCAAGTATTACGTTGCAAGTCTCAAATTAAGACCAAATACACATACCCTGATTCTGATTCCCATAGACATATATTCATACTACCAATGGGATTCCGATGGGTCTATCCAGAGCGAAGCTGTTCCATACCATCGATAAACACAACCTCCTATTACACTTGCATGAGTATCCAATATCCAAATATATGAGAACTATGACGTTACGCTTCCATAACACGCACAAGTGTAATACTAGCTTATTCCACATTATCAATGTCCAGTCTCGATAAAACTACGACTAGGGATATTTAATGATTAAAATTTATGTGGATTAATACTGTCTCATATCTTATTAATCCAGTACTAATCATATGGACTTTTATCATTTATATATCCCGGTAATCCAATTACAAATGATAAAAGAGCAATTTCCTTTGTCACATAGTTAATTTGAACAACAACACCATGTTCTGTACAAATAGTGATGCTATGGTTTATAATTGTCCAACACTTTGTAGACTCCTTTATGTGGTAGCAGTCAAGATTTTTGAAGCAAAAATCAAGAAGCAAGACCGCTAGATTCACGCCAAAAAGAGAGAAAATAGGGAAGTGATTTTCGGCCTTGGGAGAGAAAGTGAGAAGTGTAATGTGTTTTTGATTTTCCAAGATAAAAATAATCAATTACCAAACTTCCAAAGTTAGTAAAGGTCTATCACAAGTCAAGATAATGTGTTTAACAAATTAACACCAAATCTTCACTAACTTCCATCACCAAAAAGTAAGTGAAGTTGACTAGTGATGTGACTAGGTGTGGGTGTAGGGTTTTTAGGGGTGAATCCGGTAACGCAGCGGAAGCGGTGGAAAAATCGAATTTTCCGATTTCAAAATTTCTTCTCGGATTAATTAAATAAAATATTTATTTAATTATCCAATAATCAAATTATGAAAACAAAATTCAATAAATCATATTTAAGTGAATTTACCGAATTGCCCTTACACTTGGTACTTAGTCCATTTTAGTCCGAAATTGATCAAATCAATTTTGAATGATACTAAATCATTTCTAAGATGAACTTAGCATGTTCAAAACATCAAAACACCAAGGCAACCAAAATCCTTAATTTTAAGCCATTTGGCCGAGAGCCTCCAATTGGGGGGGGGGGTTGTGCATTTTGTCATTTCATGCATCAAAACACATCAAGATGTAATCCAATCAACATGAAACTTTATATGCATCATATAAACATCCAAATACACAACATAAATGAAAATCCCCAAATTTGGAATTGGTCATGAACCTAATTTTTCAATTTTATCAAATTAGACCAAATTGGTTAAATCAATTACTTCAATCATCATTCTTCCATCCAATCCAAGTCTCAACACAATGAAACAACTCAAGATCAGATTTAGGTCATTTAAGAGTGGGTCAACAACTCTAGATTAGCAACAAGGTTTCCAAAACCATTAAAGAATACTTATTACTACAATAGTCATAAGCTTCCATCATTATACATGCTCAACACTTCCAACAAAACTTCCATCATCAAAAACACAAAGAATAAAGAAAAGAATAACATAAGAACATCACAAGATGTAGCCTAGATCCTAAGGAACATTTTCCTTTCTAATAGTAAGTTGAAGAAACTTACTAAAATCCAATCTTTCTTTGTTTTAGCCTTTCTTCCTCTCAAGCTTTCTTTGTTTCTTTTAATGGAGTTTATGTCAAAAAGTGTATTAGGTTAGAAATGAAATGAATGAAAACAATATATACTTGAGCACAAAAAATGCCTTGGCCAAAAATGTGTAAAGCATATACACCAATTTCATTTCAAGTAAATTTGCTTATCTTAATACAATATGTAATAACAACTTATTGATATTTATTTTAAGTCAACAAAGGCAACTTAATCATTTAAAACCAAATATCCTAATGTAAGATATTTATATTTTAATTAATTTAATCATTTAACAATTAATTAATTAATTAATTAATAAATACAATATATTAAATATATGTATTATATTTACATTAAATATCAAATACATATATTCATTTAGGATATAAGTCAAATATCTCAATTTGACTACTAATTAATGTGTATTTAAATTAATCAAGTATTAAATGTAAATACACAATAATTAATCAAATGACTATCGGGTCCCTTTAGCACGTATCTTGCGTTAAACTTTAAAGGAATTTATAAATAATCAATATTATTTATAAATGTTGCTCTAGTGCTCTACGAGTATGTTTCATTATTGAGACTCTCTAGATTCAGGTATATCCGTCACGAAATACAATTTCGTGTCCATAATTTCTCCACCCGTAAATTATGACGATCACGGATAATCTCGCTGAACCATACAGGTCGAGGTCATGGAAAATGTATAATTCCTCCGTCACAGGTATCCGGATAAATCCCAGAGATATAGATGTAAACGTCAAATCTCTACGGGGATTATCCAGTCGACTATTCCATTAGAAATCTCTAAAAGAATGTTTAGAACTAGCTTCTAAACTTTACCACGGGCCCATGGTTTTATTTGATTGCTAATCATATGGACTACCTATGCTCTGGTACACAGAACTGACGGATCCTATCTTGATACACATAGGACACCCTGAGGATCTATCTACACCCAACGAACAGGCGGAGGTCTGATCTAAAACGATCGGTGACGTGACTGCCATCTAAGTGTAGAAGATGTCTCATGTGCCCACAATGGCATCTCAAGTCTAAGAATCACAAGTGCTACTCAACCCGAGAAGATTCTTATTATCATTGGTGTACCATCCATTAAGAATCTTCGATGAGTCGTTCAATGTTTATCTGCTATAAACACCTACACGTCTATACTAGTCTCCAAGACTTATGGTTCATTGAGAAACCATTGGAATCATATATTCTAGTATACGACATGTACCGCTCTCAACGGGTTTACTTTACTGACCAAGTAGTGTAAACCTTGACCAGGAACTATCTGAGAATGACAATGTCATGATACTACTCAATGTCAGTTGCGACGCTTTTGCAACAGTACCATGACTAATCATTCTAAGGTCATTACGTCTTTACCATATAAAAAGATACATTATATTATAGAAACTGCATATATATTCATAATAATAATGTTTTACAGAAGTATTCAAAAGAATACAATCAGGAATTGACGCTCTGAGCACCAACCCCAACAAAATCTCCTACTTGCTCTAGTGCCAATATCGATTGTATCTAATACCTATTGACTTAACGTGTTTATCAAATAACTTTGGAGGTATGGCCTTCTTCAGCGGGTCTGCTACATTATATTCACTCGGTACCTTGCACATGATAATATCCCCTCGCGACACAATCTCTCGAATGATGTGGTAGTTACGTTCCACATGCTTCGACTTTTGATGCGCCTCGGCTCCTTTGCTTGCGCAATGGCTCCAGTATTATCACAGTATAATAGAATCGCATTCTCGATACTTGTGATAACTCCCAATTCTGTGATAAAGTTCTTTATCCACACAGCCTCTTTTACAGCTTCAGAAGCTGCAATATATTATACCTCAGTGGTGGAATCTGCTGTTGATCCCTGTTTGGAACTCTTCCAACAAACTGCACCTCGGTTAAGGGTAAAGACAAATCCAGATGTAGAATTTCTATCATTGGGATCTGATTGGAAATCGGAGTCTGTATACCCATTAATCTGCAGTTCATTTCCTCCAAAAATAATCAACTTATCCTTAGTACCTTTAAGATACTTTAGGATATGTTTAATGGCCATCCAATGGTCATTACCTGGATTGGACTGATATCTGCTAGTTATGCTAACAGCGAAACTGATATCAGGCCTCGTACATAACATCACATACATTATGCTACCCAAACACGAAGCATAAGGTTGGTTAGACATTCTAACCTTCTCATCTTCTGTTTATGGACACATCTTCTTATAAAGATGAATCTCATGTCTGAACGGTATGTTTGTGTGTCTTACAGTTACCAAAACTATACCGTTCCAAGATCTTATCTATGTACATTGATTGGGATAACCCAATTAGCCTCATTTGTCTATCTCTATAGAGTTTTATCCCTAAAATATAGGAAGCATCTCCAAGGTCCTTCATGGAGAAATTCTTACAGAGATACGCTTTAACGCTTTGTAACATACCTTAATCATTCCCAATGATTAGGATGTCATAAACATATAGGACTAAAAATACGACCATGCTCCCACTGGCCTTCTGATACATACAGGATTCTTCCAAATTCTTGAGAAAACAAGACGATCTAATAATCTCGTCGAATCGAAGATTCCAACTTCGTGATGCTTGTTTAAGTCCATAAATGGACTTCTTAAGCTTACATACCATGCCCGAGTTTTCGCTGGACGCAAAACTTCGTGCTGTTCCATAGATTTCTTCATCAAGAAATCCATTTAGAAAAGCCGTTTTGACATCCATTTGCCAAATCTCATAGTCATGATACGCAGCTATAGAAAGCAAAATCCGAATAGACTTAAGCATTGCCACTGGTGAAAAGTTCATCGTAGTCGACGCCATGTCGCTGCGTGTAACCTTTTGCTACCAGTTGGGCCTTGTAAGTTTCAACCTTACTGTCAGGCCCCCGCTTCCTCTTGTAAACCCATTTACAACTGATAGGAACAATTCCTTCGGGAAGCGGAACCAAGTCCCAAACTTGATTCTCATGCATTGAGTCTATCTCGGATTTCATGGCACTTTGCCATTTCACGGAGTCGATGTCCAACATCGATTCTCTATAGGTGAAATGATCTGTCTCTTCAACTAAGAGAACATCCAGACTCTTTTCTTGAATCAAATACAAGCGTTCAGGAGGTCTAGATACCATTTTAGACCTACGGAGTGTGTGTGTTGAAGGTCCTTCATCTACTTGAACTTCAGGTTCCTCTATTGGTCATTGTTTTCAAGTTGGACTTCATCAAGCTTAACATGTCTATGATTACCACCTTCTAACAAAAATTCTACTTCTAGAAATTTGCGAGCGAGCTACGAACACATTTCGATGCTCGGTATCATAGAACAGATATCCCCTTGTATTCGAAGGATATTAGACAAACCTAAAATTTTCCCCCGAGGCGAAAGCTTATTTCGCTGAGTCACTCTGACACAGGAAGGACAACCTCAAACCTTAATGTAATTAAGATTTGGCCTCCTACCGAAGCATATCTCATATGGTGTCGTAGGAACAACCTTTGAAGGAATCTTTTCAAAGATGTGCGACTGTTAAGAGAGAGTAGCCCCATAAGTAATAGGGCAAATCTGTGAAGCTACATTGATCGGACCATATCCATAAAGTCTGATTTCTCCTCTCAGATACTCCATTGTGCTCTGGGGTACCTAGAGGAGTATATTGAGCGAGAATCCCATTCTCCTTCATATAATCCATGAACTCACCACTCATATATTCGCCGCCTCGATCTGATCGAAGGAATTTAATATATTGACCAGTTTGTTTTTCTACTTCATTTCAAAATTCTTTGAACTTTTCAAAAGTTTATGATTTATGTCGCATCAAATAGACATAACCGTACCGTGACAGATCATCGGTAAAGGTAACGAAGTACGAATAACCACATGTGAGCAGTTTAACTTAGTGGACCACATACATCAGAATGTACGAGTTCCAGTAAGTTAGTGGCCCGGTGTCTAACACCAGAAAATGGGGCTTTGGTCATCTTACCTGAATACAGGATTCACAAGTTGGATAGGATTCAATGGTAAGATCTGGTATCAAACCATTCCTAACCAATTGGGTAAGGCGTTTAACGCCAATGTGACCAAGCCTCATATGCCAAAGTTCAGTATTATTAATTACAGGTAAACTACGTTTATTAACTCCAGTATTTAATATATCTTTTAAAGTTTGAAATGTATAATGACCATGCTAGTTTGGACAACAAAGGATCTGAATATTATTTCTATCATATAAGTATAAAGAACTATT
Source organism: Zanthoxylum bungeanum (assembly GCA_019454045.1). Classification (NCBI taxonomy): domain Eukaryota; kingdom Viridiplantae; phylum Streptophyta; class Magnoliopsida; order Sapindales; family Rutaceae; genus Zanthoxylum; species Zanthoxylum bungeanum. Next base: position 167,289 of record SKCR01029769.1, read on the forward strand.
CTTAATATTAATACAAAAGCCTTCTGTATCCAATACAAAAAGTGATATAATATTAGCTACACATCCAGGTACAAAATGGCATTCATTTAACAAAAGTGTCTCATTCGGCAATGAGATATCGCATACTCCCACTGCAACTGCATCCAAAGAGTCTCCACTCCCGAATCGCAACTGCATCTCTTCGGGCTTCAGCCTTCTACTTTCCTTCAGCATCTGCAACGAATTGCAAATGTGAATGGGATAAGCAGAATCTAAAATCCAATTGGATGTAACGGCTTCAAAAGCCAAAGATAAATCTATAACTGGAAAAATAAATGTACCTGATGTAGATGCTTTATCTCTCCTCAGCTGGGTGATGTAATCAGGACAGTTCCTTTTCCAATGCCCGACTTTGCCGCAGTGGTGGCATTTGTCTTCAGAAGCCCTCTTGGGCTTAGCAATCTTTCCCTGTTGTTGAGGACCAAAAGCCTTCTTCTTCTTCCCTTTCTTGTTCTTTCCCTTGGACCATCATTGGGAAGAAGTAGAATGAGAAGTAGATCTATGAGGCCAAGTCGGTACTCCATTCTTAAGGTCCTCTTCTGCCGTGAGCAACATCCTATATAGCTCCTGGTAGGTACAGATAGTCCCATTCATGTTGAAGTACATCACGAACTGGCGGTATGAAGCTGGAAGCGAACCCAGAATGACACTCTACCGAGAATGTCATTTATCAATCAAATCGATCATTGAAGAACATGTGGGCTAACATCTTGCCCCTCATCTAAACACGCATGGAACAGTTCCATTGCGACTTTGTGAACAATCACTTGTTCTTGGTTCTCAAACGATTGTCTCAATCGCGCCATCATACTATAAGAATCTAGCATACCATAGTATTGTTTCTTGAGTTTCAGAAACAGTGAACTAAGGATGTATGATTTAACCCTTAAATCATCCTTCTAAGTTTCATAAACTTGGCGTTCCTCCTCCGTAGCATTTGCACCCACAGCAAGGGGCAACGGACCCTCAAGAACATAACCCAGCTTTTCGGAATCGAGGATAATCCTCAAATCTAGTTCTCAGTAAGCAAAGTTCTCAGCGCCTTTCAGTTTGTTCTCATCAAGCATACGCGTAAACTGATTTGTGGATGGTGCCGCCATCGCAAATCTATCATATAGATCACGAAAAACGGTTAGCAGAATAAAGCAGTTTCATATAATATCAAAAGCATAAACTAGATCATGGATTTTTAATCTAATTTTCCCTTCCCACTAAATCATGCAATACTGTATTCCCTAAACAGATACAAAGATTTAATAATTAAATTAATACAAATAGTGAAGGTGGATCCCGTGAATATTTGCGGCTAATAGTAGAGGCACGGTCTCGCCTACGTAATATTCATCAGGTAGACAACTCATTTGTCAATCATTCTCTAATGACTCCTGGGTTTCCGATCCTGGTCATTTCTCGTTGTCGTTGCGAAGCAGGCCAACAAGGAGACGTACAAGGTTAAACTCGTCAATGATAAACTCACTAGGGCACGTTCAGAATTCCGCTTTCACTTGAATTTATCTAGTATCTGATATACATCCGGTATAAATAAATCTCTATCGGCTACACCCTCACAGCAGAGGTACGGTCTCGGATGTAGTCACAGAGAATTATTCTTAAACCGTATTGACAAGACGGGCCACATAACATGCATCAAATACATACTTACATTAAAACCTTATTAATTAAGATGTAATCCAATCAACATGAAACTTTATATGCATCATATACACATCCAAATACACAACATAAATGAAAATCCCCAAATTTGGAGTTGGTCATGAACCCTAATTTTTCAATTTCATCAAATTGGACAAATTAGACCAAATTGGTTAAATCAATTACTTCAATCATCATTCTTCCATCCAATCCAAGTCTCAACACATGAAACAACTCAAGATCAAATCTAGGTCATTTAAGAGTGGGTCAACAACTCTAGATTAGCAACAAGGTTTCCAAAACCATTAAAGAATACTTATTACTAAAATAGTCATAAGCTTCCATCATTATACATGCTCAACACTTCCAACAAAACTTCCATCATCAAAAACACAAAGAATAAAGAAAAGAATAACATATGAACATCACAAGATGAAGCCTAGATCCTAAGGAATATTTTCCTTTCTAAGTAAGTTGAAGAAACTTACTAAAATCCAAGCTTTTCTTTGTTTTAGCCTTTATTCCTCTCAAGCTTTCTTTTTTTATTTTAATGGAGTTTATGTCAAAAAGTGTATTAGGTTAGAAATGAAATGAAATGAAATCAATATATACTTGTGCACAAAAAATGCCTTGGCCGAAAAGTGTAAAGCATATACACCAATTTCATTTCAATTTCATTTCAAGTAAATTTGCTTATGTTAATACAAATATCTAATAACAACTTTATGATATTTATTTTAAGTCAACAAAGCAACTTAATCATTTAAACCAATATCCTAATGTAAGATATTTATATTTCAATTAATTTAATCATTTAACAATTAATTAATTAATAATTAATTAATTAAATACAAATATATTAAATATGTATTATATTTACATTAAATATCAAATACCTATATTCATTTAGGATATAAGTCAAATATCTAAAATTGACTATTAATTAATGTGTATTTAAATTAATCAAGTATTAAATATAAATACACAAAAATTAATCAAATGACTATCAGGTCCCTTTAGCACGTATCTTGCGTTTAACCTTTAAAGGACTTTATAAATAATCGATATTATTATAAATGTTGCTCTAGTGCTCTACGAATATGTTTCATTATTGAGACTCTCTAGATTCAGGTATATCCATCATGAAATCTAATTTCATGTCCATAATTTATCCACCCATAAATTATGACGATCACAGATAATCTCGCTGAACCATACAGGTCGAGGTCATGGCAAATGTATAATTCCTCCGTCACAGGTATCCGGATAAATCCCAGAGATATAGATGTAAACGTCAAATCTCTACGAGGATTATCCAGTCGACTATTCCATTAGCAATCTCTAAAAGAATGTTTAGAACTAGCTTCTAAACTTTACCACGGGCCCAAGGTTTTATCTAATTGCTAATCATATGGACTACCTATGCTCTGGTACACAGAACTGACGGATCCTATCTTGATACACATAGGACACCCTGAGGATCTATCTACACCCAATGAATAGGCGGAGGTCTGATCTAAAAAGATCGGTGACGTGACTGCCATCTAAGTGTAGAAGATGTCTCATGTGCCCACAATGGCATCTCAAGTCTAAGAATCACAAGTGCTACTCAACTCGAGAAGATTCTTATTGACATTGGTGTACCATCCATTAAGAATCTTCGGTGAGTCGTTCAGTGTTTATCCACTATAAACACCTACACGTCTATACCAGTCTCCAAGACTTATGGTTCATTGAGAAACCATTGGAATCATATATTCCAGTATACGACATGTACCAGTCTCAACGGTTTACTTTACTGACCAAGTAGTGTAACCTTGACCAGGAACTATCTGAGAATGACAACGTCATGATACTACTCAATGTCAGTTGCGACGCTTTTGCAACAGTACCATGACTAATCATTCTAAGGTCATTACGTCTTTACCATAAAAAAGATACATTATATTATGGAAACTGTATATATTATTCATAATAATAATGTTTTACAGAAGTATTCAGAAGAAATACAACCGGGAATTGGCGCTCTGAGCACCAAGCCCAACAGTGGGCCCCACTTAATTCAAAATCCGAGTGGGCTTGCAAAACACATCTCGGCGGCTCAGGTTCGTTAATTCCGAATTAACGAATTTTCCGTTGTGACTTAATTAAATCAAATTTAATTAAATAATTATGCCTAGCAAAATTACTATTAAAGATGCTCGCGAATTAATTCTAAATTAATTCCTTCGCCCGAATTAAAATCTAAATTTAATTCTGGTATGAAATCTAATTTCATTTAATATATCAAATATATTATTTAATTGATTAATTCCAAATTAATCATTCTCTCTCTATTAATTGAATTTTATCCCAGATAAATTCTCGCCGTAATTAATCCCAGATTAATTTTCTCTCTCTCATAATAAATCCAAGATTAATTCTGTTCGAGCCCTCGTCATCGGTGATCTTTGGGAAGCGACCCATGAGATCCCTGGATATGTTGGCAGTAAATCCGATCGTTGGATTATCCGAACACATGCGTACCTGGTACCATATTCTTATCGATTTACAAGACATGGTTGGCTTCTAGCAAAGTGTCGTGCCTACCCTCTCCAGAAACATTCTTTTAAAGAATATATAATCTTTGACAGTGTAGTATACATAGTATTGCGTATTGCAATCCAGTATCAGATGTCACATGTTAGGCTTGGGTCTGAAATAGTGTCTGCCCCATACGAAGCATATATCAGATCACTAGCAACTAGTCTCTTTAATCAGATAATCATGACCTTGTCATATTATCCCGATGGTTGCAACACATTAGAATACTAGTTCTGTATCCCAGTATGATCATCATCTCTATATAACTGAAGTGATACTTCCATCTTCACATCACACCCAATACACTACGATTCTCAATAAACCAAAAAGAGGCATACACAGAACCTGTTAAAGTCCTGGACGACCAAAACCATTGTCGCAAGTATTAGCGATGCAAGTCTCAGTTTAAGACCAATTACACCTACCCTGATTCAGATTCCCATGGACACATAGTCATACTACCAATGGGATTCCGTGGGATCCATCCAGAGCGAAGCTGTTTCCGTACCCTCAGTAAACACAACCTCCTATCACACTTGCATAAGTATCCAATACTTAAATATATGATAACTATGCCATTACACTTCAATAACACGCACAAGTGCAATAATAGTCTATTCTGCATTATCGATGTCCATTCTCGATAATACTACGTCTAGGGATATTTAATGATTAAACCTTTGTGGATTGATACTGTCTCATATCTTATTAATCAGGAACTAATCATAACGAATTTAATAATTTATATATATATATATATTACAAGTAATCTAATTACAAAATGATAAAATAGCAATTTCATTTGTTACATAGTTAATTTGTACAAAAAACAAAATATTTTTTACAAATAGTGACGCTATGGGTCATAATTGTCCAACAATCTCCCAGTTGGCCTATAGCTAGTCACTCGAGTATCTAACACCTGAACTATGTACATGTCACTCAAACTTTTGGTGAAGAATAACATTCATCAGCGGATCTGCAATGTTGTCATCTGATGCGACCTTCTAGATCTTCATATCGCCACGATGCATGATCTCACGAATTAGATGGAAAGGTCGAGGAACATGCTTGGATCGTTGATGAGACCGCGGTTCCTTAGCCTGAGCAATAGCCCTGTTATTTTCACAATATAATGGAACGGGCTCAGCTTCCAACGAAACTACTCCTAATCCAATTAGGAATTTACGGATCCAAACTGCCTCTTTTATTGCTTTAGCTACAGCAATATATTCTGCTTCTGTTGTTGAATCGAAAACAGTCTCTCACTTGGAAGATTTCCAACTTACTGCTCCGATGTTCAAACAAAATATCTACCCTAATTGCGACTTACAATCGTCGGTTTGGAAACTTGCATTGGTATACCCTATTACCTCAAGTTCTCTATCTCCATAGATTAAGAAAGTATCCTTAGTTCGTCTAAGATATTTAAGAATGCTCTTAACCGCCATCCAATGACCATCACCTGGATCAGCCTGATAGCGACTACACATGCTCAAAGCATACGAGACATCAGGTAGCGTACATATCATGGCATACATGATCGATCCAACCGTCGAAGCGAATGAGATCCGACTCATGTTGTCTCTCTTATCTTGAGATTTAGGACATATGTCCTTAGATAGAGTGACGTCATGTGACACTCGCAATAGTCCCCTCTTGGACTGATCCATGTTGAATCTTTTAAACACATTTTCAATATATGTGCTATGGGAGAGTCCAAGCAGCCTTCCAGATCTATCCCGATAGATCTTATTCCTAGAATAACGGCTACTTCTCCCCGATCCTTCATGAAGAATTTTAATGAAAGCCAAGCTTTCACCGATTGTAGCATGGGAATGTCGTTGCCAATAAGCAATACATCATCAACATAAAGGACAATGAATGTGAATGTGCTCCCACTAACTTTCTTATATACACAAGGATCATCCTCGTTTTGAATGAAATCATATTCTTTTATGATCTCATCAAAACGTTGGTTCCAAGAACGCGATGCTTGTTTCAATCCATAAACGGATCGATTTAACTTGCAAACCTTGTCTGCATATTTTGGTAGGATATAATCGTCAGGCTGTATTCTCCAAAGGTTTCCGTTAATGAAAGCGATTTTAACGTCCATCTGCCATATTTCATAATCAAAATATACAGCAATAAGAATCATTATCCGAATGGATTTAATCATGGCAACATGTGAAAAAGTTTCATCGTAATCGACATCATGTCGTTGACGATACCCTTTCTCTATAAGCCTAGCTTTGTATGTTGCCATCCATATCGGTCTTCTTCTTGAAGACCCATTTGCAACCAATAGACTTTACGCATTCTGGTGCATCATCCAGTGTCCAAACTTGGTTGGTGTACATGTAATCCATTTCAGACTTCATTGGCTCTTGCCATAAAGCGGAGTCGATATCTTGTATTGCTTCCTCATACGTAGCCAGTTCTTCTTCCTCAATAAGATTAATATCTACATGAGGTGAGATCAAAAACCCATACCTCTCAGGTTTTTTTCTGACTCTTTCCGATCTGCGCGGTTCTTGTGTATTCAAAGATTATGGTATAGTTGTGGGCATGGCCATAGAGGTAGGCAACGTTGTCCAAGCTCGCGGCCTGTTCGGGAGTACGGAGTAGCCCGCAGGGGACTAAACTAGAGGAATAAAATGGAGTCGCCACCCAGTGTGAACTGGAACTAATTTAAGGCTGCACTCACCCCTCGCAAGGGAAAACCTCAAACATTAATATAACCAGGTCTTATGCAGCACATGCAAGATAAATCAAATGACACATGAATTTGCATACCCTTAAACATTAATAGAAACAATGGAAGCATATTACATTAAAGAGTACAAGATTCAGAAATGAAAATAATAAATAATCAAAAGTGGAAAAGCGTCAATGAACAAAAAGCAAATAAAATGAGGTTAATCAGGCTTATGCGAGTATTTCCCAAGCGCTACGTGGAGTTTTATCCCAAGTACAGACCGTACTACCATCCATTTGGATTCGGTTACGGAATTTATGTTTGGGTTTCCATCCAATATACCACGAGAGGCAACATTCAAGTATTAACACAATGTAATCATGAAAATAAACGTGAAGAATGATAATGCATATAACAATAAATAAACGAAGAGATAAATATCTGAAATAATAAGGAAGATAAATAACACAAAACAAATGCGAAATCATAAAACAACAATAAACGTAAATTAAATACGAAATAATAAAAGACTAATAATACAAAATAAATGCGGAATAATAAATATGTGCCCAAATAATTTGGCCGTTTTCAATATAGGACGTAAACATGTCGTTTCCAGGACGACAAAATAAAATATAATAAAGGGTGCCCTCAGTTCTTACATTTTAAGTCGCTTCCCGGGAGTGCGTTAGACGTAGCCGGAAGGGTTAATGTTTCCGCTATTTTTTTGGTTCACTGGTTTTCTATTTTTACTTGCTGTTTTCTCTGTTTTCACTTGTTGTTTTCTCTATTTTCATGGTTCGATGGTTCGCTGTTTCTACTAGTTGTTTTCTCTGTTTTCACTAGCTATTTTCAATATATTTTTGGGCTGGTTTTGGGATGATTTTTGGACTGGTTTAGGGGTGGATTTTTGGAAATGGTTGCTCAAGTTGGTTATACAGTTTCGGTTGACTGATTTTCATGTTGTCGTTACTTTGTTGGTCACGTCCAACTATGCATGTCATGCTGCTTTGTTATTTATTTTAATTATTTTCGGTGGTGGGTGTTTTGTTTCACGTGGCTAAGGGGGCTGTTGTTGGTTTTGGGGATATTTGACTACTGTTTGTGAAGTTGTATTGGTCTCGGTAATGGGCAGGTTGGTTCACAGTTGTTTACAGTTTGGAGGGCATGTTAGTTTTTGTTGAGTGGATTGAGAGCATGTGTTTAGGGTGTTTGCTTTGTGTTTCTTTGGATCTAGCTTCTGTTTCGTGAAGGGCTTCCCACGTCTCTACTGCATGTGCCGTTTTTGTTTGGTCTTATGGCTAAGGGTTTGTTTTGTTTGTGTTGTCCTTCTTAGCTTTTGTGGTTTGTGCTTCTTGTTCACGTTCTAGTTTTTCTTCTCGTGACTATTTGTTTAGTTTGGTGGGTGATGAAGGCTGGTTTAGGGTTTGTTTGCTTTGTTTTTGTTTTTTTTCTGATTTTTCCTAAGGTTAAGAGAGAAGAGAGAAGAGACTAAGGGAAGGTCAAGGTTTCTTCTTATTACCGAGAATGTGTTTTGAGAGAGAAGGGAGAGACTAGGGTTGCCGAATGAGAGAGGAAGTGAGAGAGGGAGCCGAGTCTTGTTAGGGTTTATTTCTTGTTGTCACGTTTTGTCTTTTTTCTGATGGCTGGCCATGGGCGCTATTTTTTGTGATTGACGTGTGTGGTCTCATTGCTGTTAATGACTTTCTTGGTTGTTTGTGATGGTCAGGGAGGGGTGTTTATTGATGCTTTGTGCGTGGCTGTTTAGGGTTGAGAGAGGTGAGAGGGAGAGGCCAAAGAGAGGGAAAGGGACTTAGGTTTTGTGTTTTCTTTCTTTGTTTTTTGGCGTGAGTTGGATGCGAAGAAGAGAATAGAATGGAGAGTGGCGAGGAGGAAGAAGAAGAAAGTGACTTAGGGTTCTCTTGTTTTCTTTGTTATGGCCGAGAGAGAGAAGAAAGAAATGTGAGAGAGGCGTGAATGAGTGAAAGAGGCATCAAGATCCCAGGGTTTGTTTTTGTGTTTTATCTTTTGTGTGTTTTTTTTAAGGTTTTTGTGTAAGTGAGAGGGGTTAGGGTTTGGTTTTAGTGGTCTTTATATAGCGGTGAGTTAGGGTTAGGGTTTCTTGGTTATGTTAGGGTTTTGGATGGGTGCGTATGGGCTTTGGACGGGTGCTGGGGTTTTGGGCTAAGATTAAAGTTTGAAATAGTAATTAACTCAGCGAACCCACGGCTAATTAGCGAATTTAAATTTGATGAGCTATTAATTTCAGAATTTTCCCTTCCGGCGTCCGTTTCCCATGACTTCCGTGACTTATCGGGTAGTGCCTCCATACGAAGCTCATCATTGGGCATTATGCAAAAATGTAGTGTATGTAATTGCCCCCACTTTGATGAGCTTGTGCAATATGTGACAGTGACAACCTTATCAAAGTTATGCATGTATTTTTTACTTACCTGGTTCATAGGCTGTCATATTTACCTATTGCTTTGTAAGATACTTTGAACTAAGTTGATCGGGTGGTGAGGTGTTGCGACCCCTAAGGTTCATCCTTGCAAGATGCTACGATCTCTAGGATTCATTACCGAACTGAGCTGATGTGAGGTGGTTTATCCTGAATCGTTACTTGAGAGGTGGTCTATTCCCGAACCGTGCTCCATTCTCAGAACGCCATTCCTGAATTGCTAGTCCTCATTCCCGAGGAGTTACTAATGTGATGGTGGTGGTCCATTCCCGAATCATTACTGTGAGGTGGTCCATTTCCGAACCGTTACTGTGAGGTGGTCCATTCCCGAACCGTTGCTGTGAGGTGGTCCATTCTCGAACCGTTACTGTATTAGGTGGTCTATTCCTGAACCGTTACTGTGAGGTGGTCCATTCCCAAAATTGTTATTGTGAGGTGTTCTATTCCCGAATCGTATCATTACTGTGAGTTGGTCCATTCCCAAACCGTTACTTTGAGATGATGGCGAGGCGCTTCGACTTCTGGGTCTTGTTCTTGAACCACCGAGTGGGTCTTGTTCCCGAATCGAATTGAGAGTCTTGTTCCCGAATTGAGATGAGGGTCTTGTTCCTGAATTGAGTTGTGGGTTTTGTTCCCGAATTGAGTCGTGGGTCTTGTTCTCGATTTGAGTTGTGGGTCTTGTTCCCGATTTTAGTTGTGGGTTTTATTCCCGATCTGTGTAGAATGTGGGCTTTGTTCCCAAGCTATACTGAATGTGTGCTTTATTCCCTCGGCTTTGTTACCGAACCGCGCTGAGTGTGGTTTTTGTTCCCGAGTTGTAATGAATATGGCCTTTGTTCCCTGGGCTTTGTTCCTGACCTGTGCTGAGTGTGGGCTTTATTCTTGAGCTGTGCTGAATGTGGGCTTTGTTCCCGAACTGTGTAGAGAGTGGGCTTTGTTCCCGGACTGTGTCGAGAGTGGGCTTTATTCCCGAAACTTTGTTGACTGTGGGCTTTGTTCCCTGGTCTTTGTTACCTAGGCTTTGTTCCCGAACTTTGTAGAGAGTGGGCTTTATTCCGAACTGTGTTGATTGTGGGCTTTATTCCGTAGGCTTTGTTCCCAAACTGTGCTAGGTGTGGGCTTTATTCCTGAATTGTGCTGATTGTGGGATTTATTCCCTAAACTGCTGATAATATGGGCCTCGACCCTAGTATTAATTCCCAAAATAGATTATAATGTGGGCCTCGGCCCTGGTATTCATTCCCGAAACTGCTGATAATGTGGGCCTCGGCCCTGGGATTCATTCCCGAAACAGCTGATAAAGTGGGCTTCAGCCTTGGGATTATTCCCGAACTGCTAATAATGTGGCTCGGCCCTGGGAATGATTCATTCCCGGAACTGCTGACAATATGGGGCTCGGCCCTCTGATTCATTCTCGGAACTGCTGATAATTTGGGCCTCAGCCCTGGGATTCATTCCTGAAACTGCAGACAATGTGGGCCTCGGCCCTGGGATTCATTCTCAAAACTACTGATAATGTGAGGCTCGGTCCTGGGATTTATTCCCGAAACTGCTGATAATGTGGGCCTCGGCCCAGGGATTCATTCCTGAAACTGCTTGTCTTTGCCGCTTTTTCCTTTTCTTCAAAACCTGTAAACAAAAACAAAACAAAAATTCCTTGTAAGTGACGTGTATGCATGTATACATGGATGTATTTCCTATTCCGATGGGTTAGACCTTCCTTGTGCTCTTTGGTGCCCTTTGCCTACAAATGTCTTTTGTCGCCCCCATGCCTACTTACAATTTCCTTATTCCAGTTCTACTAAGTTTTCTTTTTGGTTTCATGGCTCAAGTTTCGGTTATATCCCTTGTTCGCGGGGTGGTAGAGTGGTCGCCCCCAGGCTTGATTTAGGTTTCTGCTCTCCGCTGTTTGCACTAGGTCAAGGTGGACCATGTGATGTAATATTCCATATAAACATACTATATTACATACTACGAAATAGTCCCAATAGTTATACATATTATTGTTCTCAAAGAATGCCCAGTAATGAAACCAGAGAACCTTCAAAACACTCAATGCAACTCAAATCCAAGTTCTTAAATAAATGATCTAAGCCGGACTCAAAGTGTGTGTGTGTGCGCAAAGGTTCTTTCACGACTTGATCCTTAAGTAAGCCAACTCAATGATTTCGTTTCAAAAATCAGGATCGATAGGTCAAACCAACCTAGATGTCTCAGTTATGCTCTGCAATTGCTTTTCCTTGCTCAATGTGGTATGATTTTATTTTTCTTTTCCTTAGTCTCTATTTTTTTCTTTCCATTTTGAAATTTTTTTCACACGCCTACCCTTTAAGGTATCATTTCTCCTTATGGTGGTCCTAATAATTGCCCATGGGTGGCTTCACGCTTATCAGTTATAGGTGGTTTGATTTTTTTCTTTAGAGACTTTTCTTTTGTTTTCAACCATACCACACATCATAACACAAGCAAATCAGGATAGACATTTAGGCGAATGATCATTCACCGACCTACAATTTCTTCAACTAGTCACTTTACGAACTACTCAAGTTTTCACTACTAAGAACCATAATCAAGTGCTTAGGAGTCTAACATAGAACAACTACTCAAAGTATCAAATAAAAGCACATCAAGAGTTTATCGTTTCTAAGATTTCACCTTAAAGAAATCAATTTCATCATCGGACTTATGTCCAACTATTAAGGACTAAGAACAAAAAAAATTTTTACTGAAGGCCCCCCAATGGTCTTTCTATTTGCCATAAAGTTTTTTGTTTCTCGGCTTCCTTTTCCTGATATCCATGGTTGCTAAACTCTTTTTGACAAGTCTCTATTCTTCTCTAACCTAAAGGGTATCTATGGCTGCTTTTAAAACTACAAGCTAGGATGGTACATGTATACGTACGATGCATGGAATATATAAAATGCATGAGGTGATAAAAAATATATATCCTTCCGACCTTATTTCCTCCACACTCGTGGTAGGTTTATCTTTGAGTTCTATGTATGGCTTACTTTATGCACCGATGTCGGTACACAAAATCGTTCTCTCATATATTACGGTGTGAGCCTTGGTCGCTTTCGTCCCGTTCCATCGATAAAAGACAAAGACCACACATTTACAACATGGACTAAGCTGATTATGGGATCATGTCATTGTCTAGAAACGAAGAATTGGGCTTTCAACAACCGCAGTCATGGGGTTGAACTTAGAGGTATCTAAAAGTATACAAATATGTCATAACAAGGCGTATCATTTCTGGATGAAAGCCAGTGTGGGGAACTCATGCTTCTAGCGTATTTGGATCATGTTTGGATTTTCTAAGCCCATCAAGGTTTTCATATAAGTTAGCCCATTATTATTTCAAAGCATTCAACCATATTATTGCGAGGTGTAAACTTATCCCAGTTGAAAAAGGCCCAACAGGTTTACACTTTTGTAATAACGTGGCTAAAAAAATTCAAATGATAGGGGGCCCAAACACAAAGTGGCCCATCGGTATTTTAGAAGCTTTTGGCCTAATCATTATAAAATGCAAACTCGTTTTAGTTTAAATGGCCCAACAAGTTCACATCTTATGACAAGAAGTCCAAATGAATCCAAATGATGATGGTCCCAAACAAAAGTATAAGGGGTGGCTTCTATAGGTCATATAACTATGGTTCTCATGCAGTTTTATGGGAGTATTGATAAAGGCTCCCGCTGGAGAAGGGTTTTCCACAACTAGGTCTCCCCACTCAAAGGTTCGAACGACCAAATGAGCGCACCTTTTTTATATACCCTAAGGTATGTGCCGACGACCGATGACACAATATAACTATCCGTCGCTTCAAGCGAAATGACTTCACAATACACGATTCCATCAAGGCAAAAAGGGTATGCAAAATATATGAGACAAGGTCGATTAAAGTAAAAAACACAAACATTACAATACATCATTTCGGGGCCGATTCTCTATCCCCAGTGGAGTCGCCAGACTGTAGACACATACCACAGAGGTGTGAGTTTGATGGGAAAAAGAGTAAGGAAGGGAGAGTGGCGAGAGGAAGAAGAAAGAGACTTAGGGTTCTCTTGTTTTTCTTTGTTATGGCCGAGAGAGAGAAGAGGGAAACGTGATGGAGGCGTCAAGATCCCAGGGATTGTTTTTGTGTTTTTATCCTTTGTGTGTTTTTTCAAGGTTTCCGTGTAAGTGAGAGGGGTTAGGGTTTGGTTTAATTGGTCTTTATATAGTGGTGAGCTAGGGTTAGGGTTTCTTGGTTGTGTTAGGGTTTTGGATGCGTATGGGCTTTGGATGGGTGTGGGGGTTTTGGGCTAAGATTAAAGTTTGAAACACTAATTGACTAAGCGAACCCGTGGCTAATTAGCGAATTTAAATTTGATGAGCTATTAATTTCTGAATTTTCCCTTCTGGCGTTCGTTTCCCGCGACTTCGGCTACTTATCGGGTAATGCCTCCAAACAAGGCTCATCATTGGGCATATGCAAAAATATAGTGTCTACAATAGTCTCATCCCTGATGAACTGTTAATGTTCCGTCAAGGATTCTGTGCCAGGAATAGTATCACTCTGATTTTCATCGAGTTATACTTTCCTCCCACTAACCACTGCATTTAGGAATTCCCTTTGGAGGAAAACCTCATGTAGAGCAACAAATACCTTGTTCTCTTGTGGGTTGTAAAATTAATATTCTTTGGTTTCCCTAGGATAACCTACAAATAGGCATTTATCTGATTTGGGTTCTAGTTTGGTACTATCTAAACATTAAACGTATGCCCAACATCCCTAAATATTCAGTAATGAGAAACCCGATTTCTCTCCTGTCTATATCTTATACGGGATCTGTTGAACAGAATTTGATGGAACCTTATTCAAAATAAATATTGCACTATTCAACGTATATCCCTAGAAAGAAACAAGTAGCTCAGTGCGAATCATCATAGACCTTACCATGTCCAACAAAGTTCGGTTTCTCCGTTCGGACACACAGTTTAATTAAGGTGTTCTGGAAGGAATCCACTGTGAAAGAATACCATACTCTTTCAAGTAATCAAGAAACTAATTGCTTAAATATTCTCCACCACGGTCCGACCGTAATATTTTTAATACTCTTACCGGTCTGTTTTTCTACTTCGTGTAAAAAATCTTTGAATTTCTCAAAGGTTTCAGACTTGTGTCTCATAAGATACACATAATCATAATGCGATGCATCATCCATAGAGGTTACGAAGCATTCATATCCACCTCTAGCCTGGCTAGACATAGGCCCACATACGTCACTGTGAACGAGGGCTAACACTTCGGTGACACGTACATATTTACCGCTAAAAGGTGTTTAAGGCATTTTTCCTAATAAATAAGATTCTTAGACGTCATATGAATTTGGATAAAATTCGTCTAAGTACCCACTCTTCGAAAGTGTGGATATGTGAGTCTTGTTAATGTGTCCCAGATGAAAATTCCACATATAAGTTTCATCATTGTTACTTAATTTAAGCATTTTGTTTGTTACATTATATGTTTGAGATTGAATTATATTCAAAATATAAAAACCATTATTCACATCAGCACTGCATATCTCAATATCATTTTTATACATAAAACAACCAGTGTTTTTAATAACGATACAAAAATAATATTCCTAGTCAAACTAGGTACATAATAACAGTCTGATAGATTTAGTACATGCCCTGAGGGCTGTTCTAAATTATA
The DNA here is from genome assembly GCA_019454045.1 of Zanthoxylum bungeanum. Taxonomy (NCBI): domain Eukaryota; kingdom Viridiplantae; phylum Streptophyta; class Magnoliopsida; order Sapindales; family Rutaceae; genus Zanthoxylum; species Zanthoxylum bungeanum. Next base: position 182,431 of record SKCR01029769.1, read on the forward strand.
AGTCCCTACATCCAAAACAGCGACTCTGGTCCCGTTTTCAACTCGTAGATCAATCTCCCTTCAGGCCAGTCTCCTGCTAATCTACAGATCCTACACATTAGTAAATATATGAGTACCACAACCAGAATCAAAATCCAATTTTTAAAACTAGTAGTAGACATGTTTATTTCTATAACAAACATACCTGAAGCTGGTGCATTGCACGTATTCTGTTCCTTCATATGCACCTTGTATTCACGACAATAACGCTTTCAGTGACGCTATTTTCCACAATGCAGGCAGACATCTTGGGATTTGTCTTTTTCCTTCCCAGAAGACTTTGACGATTTATCCTTGTCATTGCCCTTCTTCTTCTTCTTCTTCTTCTTATTATTTACACCTCCAGTAGCCTTAGGCCAAGCCTTGGGAGACTTAGATGTTGAAGCGAAGTGCGCTTCACAGTTTTTGCCCTTTAAAAGCTCATTTTTTGCTTCACGCAGCATAGACATCAACTCTCAAAGAGTATGATCTTGGTTCATCATAGTGTAGTTCATGATTAACCCGCTCCAACTATCGGGAAAAGACTGTAAGATCAAATCTATAGAAGTCTCAGCCTCGAAGACTATGCCCAGCTGTCCCAGCTGTTTGATGTCAGCAATCATCTGCGACACATGGTGCTCGACAGATGTACTCTCTGACATGCGAGAACAAAAGAGCTCTGCAACTCATACTTCTGCGATCTAAGATTAGATCGGTGAAGGTTATTCAATTCGCCATCATTTCATAGGGATTCAATCCCTTGTTATGATGACGGAATTGTGGGGTCATCGCAGCAAGCATAACAGATTGAGCAATTGAGTTGTCTTCGCTGTGAGTCTTCCAAAGCTCGAGCTCAACTAGCTGCTCATTTCCGGGCTTAGGCCCCAGAGGTTTCTCTATCATATAGAGCAACTTCTCAGACCCCAAGACAATCTTGAGGTTCATTTCCCAGTTAGGAAAGTTTGTGCCATTAAAGAAATTTTCACCCATGACGATGTCCCTAACGCTGTTCTTTCACGTCATCTTAATTGCAATAGTCTAACTATTCAATTAAAGATTTTAGGGTACAGTCCAACTGTTACAAGAAAAATGATATAATATTAGTCCAACTAATAAATATTTAAAATGATGAAATAATTTGAAAGCGCATATTTGGAAAGTATTTGAACGAAATTGAAAATTCAATATTGGCCTCCCACTATTTTTCGGCGAGTCTCTAACCCTCTGTTTAGTATTCGGGAAACCTAGTTTCCTAGTGGGCTAGGATCTCGTTAAATAACACACAACCTTGACTTTGGCCAACAAGCTGTATGGGTTAGTGTTCCTAGAACATGCCAAGATCTTCTAAGAGTTATTTGTGTGTGAATAAATCAAAGAGAGTTGCGGAAAAACTTACTTTGATCAGATGAGATTCAAAACTTTCTATGCATTTCCATGGAAGCTCCAAGCTTTGAATGAATTTCTAAACCCTTGGGTGAGTTTTCCTATCACCTTGATCCACTCCTTTAAGTGCTAGCTTGAAAAAAATTGGAAGAAAATTTTCCTCCCATGGTGAGAGACTAACGACATTGTGAGAGAGAGAGAATAGGGAATAGTGTTTTTGGAATTTTTGATTTCTAAAATCAAAATTTTTTTTTTCAAAAACAAATACAAAAGTTGCATTTATATTTTCCAAAAAAAAAAAAACAAAGTGTTGGATAAGAAAGCTTTCAAAGCTCCCAACCACTTCCATCACTCAAGTGACTTGTTAATGTAAGTTGGTGGGCCCCACTTTAAATTCCAAATTTAAGTCGGACAATCCAATGTGCAACTTCGCTCGGGTCCAGGTTCGTTTAATTCCGAATTAAATGAATTTTCCGTTGCGACATAATTAAATCTAATTTAATTAAATAATAATGCCTAGCAAAATTATTATGGAAATCGCTCGTGAATTAATTCCAAATTAATTTGTTCGTAAGAATTAAAATCCAATTTTATTTCTGCATCGAAATCTAATTTAAATTAACATATCTAATATATTATTTTAGCCCAATTAAATAAATTAAATAGTAAAATCCATTTCTCACTATTAAATTTATTTTGCCGATTAATTCCAAATTAATCGCGCTCTCTCTCTTTTCGACGAATTTAATCCCAGATAAATTTATTGCCTTAATTAATTTGAGATTAATTTTCTCTCTCATAATTAATCCCAGATTAATTTTCGGTTCGAGTCAAATCTCAACGGTGAATCTTCGGGAAGCGACCCAAGAGATCCTTGGATATGTTGGCAGTAAATACGGTTATCGAACTATCCGAATATGTGCGTACCCAGTACCACATCCTTATCGATTTACAAGACATGGTTGACTTCTAGGAAAGCACTATGCTTACCCAATTCTCCAGAAATATTCTGTAAACGAATATGTAATCTTTATCGGGCGTGGTATACATAGTATCGCGTATTACAATCCAGTATCAGATGTCACTTTCTAGGCCTGGGGTTGGAATTGTGTCTACCCCGTACGAAGCACACATCGGATCTCTGGTAACTAGTCTCTATAATCGGATAATCATGACCTTGTGATATTATCCAGATTGCTGCAACATACAAGAGTACTAGTTCCGTATCCTACGTGATCATCATCTCCATATGACTGAAGTGATACTTCCATCTTAACATCACACCCAATACACTACGATTCTTAGTATACCTAGAAGAGGCGTACACAGAACCTGTTAAAGCCTCGGACGACCAAAACCAAAGTATACTGATTGTCGCAAGTATTATCGTTGTAAGTCTCAAGTTAATACCAAATACACCTACCCTGATTCAGACTCCCATTGACACATAGTCATACTACCAATGGGATTCTGAGGGGTCTATCCAGAGCGAAGCTGTTTCCGTACCACCGGTAAAAAGAACCTCCTATTACACTTGCATTAGTATCTAATACCCAAATATATGAGAATTATGTCGTTACGCTTCCATAACGCGCACAAGTGTAATACTAGTCTATTCCGCATTATCGATGTCCAGTCTCGATAATACTACGACTAGGGATATTTAATGATTAAACCTTACGTGGATTAATACTGTCTCAAATCTTATTAATTCGGTACTAATCATATGGACTTCTGTCATTTATATATCTCGATAATCCAATTAAAAATGATAAAAGAGCAGTTTCCTTTGCCACACAATTAATTTGTACAACAACACCATGTTCTGTATAAATAGTGATGCTATTGGTCATAATTATCCAACAATCTCCCACTTTGCCTATAACCAATCACTCAAGTGTCCTACACCCGAACTATGTCCTGAACTATGTACTGGTCGCTCAAACTTTTGCTGAGAAACAGCTTTCGTCAACGGATTCTAAAAGTTATCATCTAATGCGATTTATTCGATCATCATCTTTCGAATCATATGAAATGGTCGAAGTAGATACTTGGATCGTTGATGAGACCGTGATTCTTTAGCCTGCGCTGTAGCCTAGCTCAGCTGCTAACAAAACTACTTCTAATCTAATTAGAAATTTTGGACATCCAAAATGCTTCTTTTGCTGCCTCAACTGCAGCAATGTTCCACTTTTGTTGTTTATTCAACAGCAGTATCTTGCTTGGAAGATTTCCAGCTCATTGTTCCATTATTCAAACTATATACGTACCCTTATTATGACTTACAGTCGCCTTTGTCGGTTTGAAAACTTACAGCGGTGAACCCAGTCACTTCAAGTTCTCATTCTCCATAAATTAAGAACGCATCCTTAGTTCGTCTAAGATACTCAATGATGTTCTTAACATCAATCCAGTGACTATCACCTAGATCGGCCTGATTGTGACTCCATATGCTCAAAGCATATGAGACACCAGGTCATGTACATATCTTTTAATGTACGAGTTCTCGGAGAGTGCCAACAACTTTTAGATTTATCACAGTAGATCTTTATTCCTAGAATAAAGGTTGCATCTCCCAAAATTCAATGGAGAATTTTAATAAAAGCTAAGCTTTCACCGATTGTTAATATGGGTATGTCATTACTATGAAGCAATATATCATCATCTTATAGGACAATCATTGTTAGTACACTCCCACTAACCTTCTTATATACACAAGAATCATCTTCGTTTTGAATTAAATCATATACCATTATGATTACATCAAAATAGTGGTTCCAAGAATTCAATGCTTGCTTCAATCCATAAATGGATCGATTTAACTTGCAAAACTTGTTTCCGTTTAAGGAAAGGGATTTTGATGTTCAATTGCCATATTTCATAAAAGAAATATACAACATTAACAAGCATTATCCGAATCGATTTAATCATGGCAAAGGGTAAAAAATTTCATCATAGTTGACACTATGTTGATGACGATACCCTTTCACTACAAGCCTAGCTTTGTACGTTTGCATGTTGCCATATTTCATGTATTTTTTCACCATGAAGACTTACCAATAGGCACAATGCCTTTTGGTACATCAATTAATATCCAAACTTGGTTGATATAAGACTTTATGACACTTTTCCATAAAAGGAGTCGATACCTTGTATCGTTTCCTCATACGTAGTCATTTAGCCTTCCTCAATAAGATTGACATCTACATGAGGTGAGATCAGAAACCCATACCTCTTAGGTTGTTTTCTGACTATCTCCGACCTATGTGTTTCTTGTGTATTCGAAGATTATTAGTATAGTTTCATCCCTGATGAATTGTTGGTGTCCTGTGAGGACTCGGTGCCTGGAACAGTATTACTCTGATTTTCATCGAGTTTTACTTTCCTCCCACTTACCACTGCATATAGGTATTCCTCTTAGGAAAACCACATGTAGAGCAACGATTACATTGTTCTCTTGTGAGTTGTATAAGTATTATACTTTGGTTTCCCTAGGACAACCAATTACAAATAGTCACTTATCTAATTTGGTTTCTAGTTTGGTATCATCAAAACATTCAATTTAATGCCCAGCAGCCCAAATCTTCAGGAATGAGAAACTTGATTTCTTTCATGTTCATATCTAATATCAAATCTGTCTAACATATTTTCATGAAACCTTATTGAAAATAAGTATTGCACTGTTTCATGCTTATCCCTTGAAGGAAATTGGTAGCTCAGAGTGACTCATCATTAACCTTATCGTGTCCAACAAAATTGGGTTTCACTGTTTAGACATACCGCTCAATTGAGGTGTTCCAGGAGGAGTCCACTGTGAAAGAATGCTATACTCTTTCAGGTAATCAAGAAAATTATCGCTTAAGTATTTTCCACCACGGTCTAACTGTGACGGTTTAATTCTTTAGCCGATCTGTCTGTCTACTTCGTGTCGAACTCTTTGAATTACTCAAAAGTTTCCGATTTGTGTTTCATTTGAAACACATAACTGTAACGTGATGCTACATCCGTAAAGGTTGTGAAGTATTCATATCATCTTCTAGCTTAGCTAGATATGGGCCCACTTATGTCACTATGAACGAGGGTTAACAGATCGGTGGCACTTACACTTTTACAAAGTAAAATATATTTTAGGCACTTTGCCTAATAAACTAGATTCGTAGACATCATTTGAATTATAATCAAATCCATCCTAATACCCACTATTCGAAAGTGTGGATATACGAGTCTTATTAATTTATCCTAGACAACAATGCCACAAATAAGTCTCAACTGATTAATTCAGTTTGAGCTATTTGTTTTTCATATTATATGTTTGAGATTTGTTTATATTCGAAATATAAATACTGTTATTCACATCCAATGTGTTTATCCCAATATCATCTTTATAAACAAAACACTTAGTGTTCTAGAATATAAAGGTATACCCGTAATGGGTTAAACTAGATACAAAGATAATATTCCTAGTCAAACTAGATACATTTCAACAGTTTCCTAATTTAGGTATATGCCCAAAGGGCAGTTCCAAAACTTAGGTTTATACGGCCAAAACAGTGATTCTCGTCCCATTTCCGACTCACGGTCAATCTCATCTGAATCCAGTATCATGCTTATTAGCAGATCTCGCACATCAGTACATATGTATGTACTACACCTAGTATCTAAATCCAATTTTGAAACTAGTAGTGGTCATGTTTATAACAAACATACATGAAGTCGGTACCTTGCCCGCCTTTATTTCTTTCATGTCTACCTTGTCCATACGACAGTCACGCTTTCAAGGACCCCATTTTCCATAATTTAGGCAGACATCTTGGGATACATCATTTTTCTTCCTAGAAGACTATGAAGATTTAGCCTTTACCCTTTTCTTCACACCCCAGAAGTCTTCGACCAGGCCTTGGCCTTTTGGGATGTTGAAGTAAGATGCGCCTTGTGCTTCTTGCCCTTTTGCAAGTTCTGGCTCTGTATCCTAGAGCATAGCCATTAACTCTCCAAGAGATTTTCTATTGCAATAAGTACTTCTAAGATCTGAGAATAAATCTATGAAAATTCTTCAATTTCAACATCATGGTTTAAGGATCTAATCCTTAGTTCTGACGAAGAAATTAAGGAGTCATTGCAGCAAGCATAACAGATTGAGCACTAAAGTTTTCATCATGGTGAGTCTTCCAAAGCTCATGCTCCACTATTTGCTCAACTCCGGGCTTAGGCCCGAGAGGTTGCTCTATCAAATATATTAACTTATCTACTCACAGGACTATCTTGGGATTCGTTTCCCATTCTAGAAAATTATGCCATTAAAGATATTTTCACCTAGGATTATGTTCTTTGACGCTAATCTTTCAAGTTATCTTGATTGCTATAGTCCAACTATCCAATCAACGACTTCTGGTACAATCTAATGTAATTATTACTATAGTCTAACTATATAATTAACTATAATTTGATTGATTAGATTCAAATATATTGATTACTATAATCCAATTATATAATCAACTATAAATGAAGTAGTTTGAATACAGTCCAACTGTTCAACTAAAACAACAATTGAATATTAGTCCAACTAATATATTTGTATTTAAATAATTAATGGCGAAAAATGAAATGAGCGCATATTGGCAAGTATCTAAACGAAAGTACAAATTTAATACTTGCCTCCCATTATTTTTCGGCGAGCCTCTAACCCATTGTGGAGTACTCGGGAAACCTAGTTTCCTAGTGGGCTAGGATCTCATTAAATAACACACAACCTTTACTTTGGCCAACAAGCTGTATGATATTTAACAAGGTAGTTCTCTAAGATCAAATGGATCTCATCCAATTCCTAGATCCGGTAGGTGGACCTCCAAGTCCGAAACATATATCCAATATATCCCAATATATCCAATATATTGCCTAATATTTTCTCTAAATCAACTAAGCCTTGGTTTTGGCTCAACGAGCTTAATGATTCTAGTTAAGCGTGACCCATTGACAGTGGAAAAGCTTCGTAATCGAGGCCGATGAACAAGAAGTGATCTTGACTTTGGCCAACAAATCACAACTTGCCTAAGGCGTACGATATAGAACAAAGCCTTCATGATTCAAACACATCCGCGATGGACAAAGGTCTTGACTTGGGCCAACAAACTAATGCCAATCTTGGATCTTAAGAGAGAATCACTCAATGGAAGGAAAAACGCTTAATATAAAATGAGGGTTTTTGTCGTGATTTGGCAACCAATTTATTATCTTTAATTAGGTCTCATCATACACCACTAAGCATGCATTCTAAAAGCATAATAAGGTGCGGTAAAATTTAATAATGATATTTGGATGGATATATAACAAACTTGTTCCTAGAATAAATTTCTCCATTTCCTCTCTCCCGCTAGCACTATTCATATCTCTACCCAATTATATAATATTTATAAAGAAACCTCATTTACATTGAGGGGAATAGGTGAGAAGAGAAATACAATGAGAAAATAGGCAATAGGCTGGACACGCAGGTCCAATTTAATAAATTATGAATTTATTACAAAAATTTTCAAAATTGCCCTCACCCATCTAATATCCATCCAATATACATTATTCATACATACATCCAAGTATTTACACAAAACATGTTATCAATCAATCTAATCCAATTAATTAATCTTTGATTAATGACCATCCAATGTTCAAACAACGATTTGATTTGCGTGAGTCAAACTTGTTTAAGAATAAATACTCAAAGTACGTATTCTTGAACTATATCGAACTATAATCATAATTCCAAATTAAATTATATTCAATACTAATTCATATTTAATTCCAAATTAAATAATTACACTTTTAGTAGTGCCTTTTAGACTTGGCTTCCAAATCCAATCTTTATGGGTCTCAAAGGCCCAATCAGTATCCTATACTATTCAATTAAAGTCCAATGGGCTTTTAATTAATTCTTAAGGCATGGGCTTTGGCAATTATGGGTCAAACCCAAGATGCCAAGGCCCAAATAGGAATCACCCTATGCCAAAAATCAATTTAGGCCCAATTAAATTATTAAAGGTCCAATAGTCATATTTGGACTTTATGGAAATGGTTTTGGGCCCAATTGGATCCAACCCAATTGTCCAAAACCAAACTTGGCCCAACAAAGCCCATTAAGCCCAATTACAACAAATTAAATTAATTCATTATTCCAAATCACAAATTAATTTAATCAAGTGTAATTAACACAATTAATTAACTAACCTAACGTTTCCAAAACATTTAATTAATCCAATTAATTATGCTATTTAATTCTAATTCATGTCCAACATAAATTGAAGCAAAACAATTCATCATTACATTATTGAAGGCGCACGACAAAGGCATACAAAAATCATCCAATTTGATTTCAATCCAATTTAAATCATCATTCAATATTTCTATCATGCCAACAACACATCCAATATGTCAAATTTAAAAAATTCCCATGAGCTTATCTAGGGTATACATTCAGCCAAGCTATAGGATTTGGGGATTTTTGATCTAATCAATATTTCACAAATCCAACAATGCACAAATCCAATTAAACATCATATAAGCTCAACCAAACAACCAATTTAGGAAAATCAAGCTCAAAACACAAAATTTCCAAATTAAAGTTTATAAACCCTAGGTTTCCAAATCAAACTTAGATGGCTCTGATACCATTGTTACTATTCCTAGAACATGCCAAGATATTCTAAGAGTGATTTGTGTGTGAATAAATCAAAGAGAGTTGTGGATAAATTTACTTTGATCGGATGAGATTCAAAACTTTCTATGCATTTCCATGGAAGCTCCAAGCTTTGAATGAAGTTCTAAACCCTTGGGTGAGTTTCTTTATCACCTTATTCCACTCCTTTAAGTGCTAGCTTGAACAAAATTGGAAGAAAAATTTTCCTCCCATGGTGAGAGACTCACGGCATTGTGAGAGAGAGAATAGGGAATAGTGTTTTTGGAATTTTTGATTTCTAAAATCAAAATTTTTTTTTCAAAAACAAATACAAAAGTTGCATTTATATTTTCCAAAAAAAAAAAAAACAACGTGTGTTGGACAAGAAAGCTTTAAAAGCTCCCAACCACTTCCATCACTCAAGTTACTTGATGATGTAAGTTGGTGGGCCCCACCTTAAATTCCAAATTTAAGTCGGATAATTCAACACGCAACTTTGCCCGGGCCCAGGTCGGTTTAATTCCGAATTAAATAAATTTTCCGTTGCGACATAATTAAATCTAATTTAATTAAATAATAATGCCTAGCAAAATTATTACGAAAGTCGCTCGCGAATTAATTCCAAATTAATTCATTCGCAAGAATTAAAATTCAATTTTAATTCCGCATTGAAATCTAATTTCAATTAATATATCTAATATATTATTTTAGCCCAATTAAATAAATTAAATAGTAAAATCCAATTTTCACTATTAAATTTATTTTACCGATTAATTCCAAATTAATCGCGCTCTCTCTCTTTTCGATAAATTTAATCCCACATAAATTCTCGACACAATTATTCCCAGATTAATTCTTTCTTATTTATTAATCCCAGATTAATTTATTACCGTAATTAATCTCAGATTAATTTATTGTCGTAATTAATCCCATATTAATTTTCTTTCTTATAATTAATCCTAGATTGATTTTTTGTTCGAGTCAAATCTCAACGGTGAATCTTCGGGGAGCGACCCAATAGATCCCTGGATATGTTGGCAGTAAATACGGTTATCAGACTATCCGAATACGTACATACCCAACACCACATCCTTACCAATTTACAAGACATGGTTGGCTTCTAGCAAAGCACCGTGCCTACCCAAGTCTCCAGAAATATTCTGTAACGAATATGTAATCTTTGCCAGGCATACTATACGTAGTATCGCGTATTACGATCCAGTATCAGATGTCACGTGCTAGGATCAGGGCTGGAATTGTGTCTGCCCCGTATGAAGCACATATTAGATCTCTAGTAACTAGTCTCTATAATCGGATAATCATAACCTTGTCATATTTGTAGGGGTTTTTAAGGGGAATATCTGGTAACGCAGCGGAAGCGGCGGAAAATCATATTTTCCGATTTCAAAAATTTTTCTCGGGATAATTAAATAAACAAGTTTATTTAATTATCCAATAATCAAATTATGAAATAAAATTCAATAAATCATATTTAAGTGAATTTACCGAATTGCCCTTACACTTGGTATTTTGTCCATTTTAATCCGAAATTGATCTAATCAATTTTGAATGATTCTAAATCATTTCTAAGATGAACTTAGCATGGTCAAAACATCAAAACACCAAGGGCAAAAAAAATCCCCAATTTATCATTCTTGGCCGAATGCTCCCTTTGGTGGGCAATTTGCGCATTTTGTCATTTCATGCATCAAAACACATCAAGATGTAATCCAATGAACATGAAACTTTATATGCATCATATACACATCCAAATACACAACATATATGTAAAGGCCCAAATTTGGAATTGGTCATGAACCCTAATTTTTCAATTTCCTCAAATTGGACAAATTAGACCAAATTGGTTAAATCAATTATTTCAATCATGTTTCTTCCATCCAATCAAAGTCTCAACACAATTAAACAACTCAAGATCAAATCTAGGTCATCTAAGAGTGGGTCAACAACTCTAGATTAGCAACAAGGTTTCCAAAACCATAAAAGAACACTTATTACTACAATAGCCATAAGCTTCCTTCATTATACATGCTCCACACTTTCACCAAAACTTCCATCATCAAAAACACAAGGAATAAAGAAAGAAATACCTAAGAACATCATATGTTAAAGCCTAGATCCTAAGGAACATTTTCCTTTCTAATAGCAAGTTGGAAAAACTTACTAAAATCCAAGCTTTCTTTGGTTTCTTCTTTCTTTCTCACAAGCTTCCTTTGGTTTCCATCAATGGAGTTTTCTTTTAAAGTGTATTAGGTTAACAATAAAATGAAATGAAAAACAATATATACTTGGACCAAATCCACCTTGGCCGAATTTCACCAAATGAAACACAAGTCTTGTAATTTGATTTTTCATTTCACTTTCATTTGTTCAACTTGATTAAATGTCTAAAACAACTTTAAAGATATTTAATTAATTCAACAAAGGCAACTTAGGAAAAATATAACTCTTATATTTATAAAGTGTATGGCCGAATTTAATAGAAAATAAAGGAAAAAGATATTTTTATTTTTCAAACAATTTTGAACAAATATCTTAAGAAGTCAAAATCAATTTGACAACCTTTTCCTTTAATGTAAAGTCAAACATTTACACTTATAATCATTTCCTAACTTTATCATTTGGTGATATATTTATATTTTAATTATATTAATCATTTAAAAATTAAATAATTAAATAAATAATTAAATACAAATATGTCAACTATTTGTATTATATTTACTTTAAATATCTCAAACACATATATTGATGATATATGTCAAATACCATTATTTGACTATTTATTAATGTGTATTTAATAATATCATATATTAAATACAAATATACATTAATTAGGAAATGACGGTTCGGCCCGTTCGCATGTATTTTTCGTTTAACGATTAAACGATTTATAAATAATCATCATTATTTATAATGTTGCTCTAGTGCTCTACGAGTATGTTTCACTATTGAGACTCTCTAGATTCAGGTATATCTGTCACGAAATCCAATTTCGTATCCATAATCTATCCACCTGTAGATTATGACGATCACGGATAATCTCGCTGAATCATACAGGTCGAGGTCATCGCATACGTATAATCCTTCCGTCACAGGTATCCGGATAATACCAGAGATATAGATGTAAACGTCAAATCTCTATAGGTATTATCCCGTCGATGTATCCATTAGCAATCTCTAAATAACATTCGGAACTTACTTCCGAAGTATACTGTGGCCACAGATTTAACATAGTGCTAATAATATATGGACTACTTATGCTCTGTACACAGAACTGACGGATCCTATCTTGACACACATAGGATATCCTGAGGATTGATCAACACCCAACGAACAGGCGGAGGTCTGATCTAAATAGATCGGTGACGTGACTGCCATCTAAGTGTGGAGGATGTCTCATACATCCACAGTGGTGTCTAAAGTCGAATGACCACTATGCTACTCAACCCGAGAATATTCTTATTGTCGTTGGCGTACAATCCATTAAGAATCTTTGGTGAGTCGTTCAATGTTTATGTAATACTTTAAAAAAAATAAAATGATTGATTAGTAGTGGGGCATAAGACAAAAAAAAAATTGAAAAAAAAAACTTCTTTCTCTCTCTTCTATTTCTTTTCTTCTTCTTTCTTCTCTCACTGCCAATTCTTCAAATCATCGCCACCGCTTCACCGCCGGCCATCAGCCACCACGCGCCATACCTCCAGAAAGCTGCCGCCGTAAGCTTTCCAGCGCCGCCAAGATCGCCGTCATCGGACGCCGGACGCGCCGCCACTCTCCGCCAGAAGTGAGCGATTCTTCGCCGGCTTTTCTGCATTTTTGCGGCCACCTCCGATCACTTATGACGTCACCTCCGGCGAGTGGGCACTTTTCAGGCCGATATCTTTCCAACGCCGGTGGTCACGTCCCGATCCGACATCGTTTGGGTTGTTTTCCGTTTAATATCTACCGGTAATTCGGGATTTGTACTGGAAGTTGAGATCCGACCGTTGGATCGGCGATCCGATCGCATCAGATTGTTGCTCTCGATTATACGAGCATTTTGGTATAGTTTTCACCGTTGAAAGTTTCTGGTGGTGGGGCTCGCTTTTTAGTTGTGGGGCCCGATCTTCGTTGTAGGGCCCGCTTTCCTCGTTAAGCGTATCAGCAAGTTCCGAAGCCGTCGCAGTGATCCTTGAGATATTGGCTGACCAGTGGATCTTTCTTTGAGAGGTTTGGAGATCGTTGGAGCTCGATTCTTGGCGAGGATATAGATTTATTCAGAGCTTTTACATGGATAGAGGTAAGTACACTCTGTGGTGATTCTCTTAACATATTGTTTGATGTTTGATGATTGTTGTGAGAGTCGGTATATATAAATATAATGGTATATTATATATATATATATATATATATATATATATTGTGGAGATATAATATTGAGATATTGAAAGTATGATAATATGAAATCATAATTATTGAGATGAGATTTGTGGATTGGATGTGAGATGTGATTGTGTGGATGATGTGTGTTGTTGTGATATGCTGCCGGGTTTGGTATAATAGTGGGGACTTGAGATGAGATGAGATGTTATGATACATCAGATGAGATGAGATGATAAAAAACCTTGGGAGTTGTCATTGAGGTACTCTCCTACTGGTTTTGATATGGGGGAGTACGGAGGCTTCCTCTTTGAGTATATTTTACTCACATTTTACGAGTTGATATGGTTGGAAACCTTGGAAGTTGTCATTGAGGACTCTTCCATTGGTTTTGATATGGGGGAGTACGGGGGCTTCCTCATTGAGTATATTTCAGACCTCTGTTATACTAGACCCGGAGTAGCAGCCATGTTTGATGGATGTTTGTATTGTTGAGGGATGATTGTTGTGATGACATTATAATATATGCTATTTTCATATATTGTATTATAACATAAATATATATATATATACATATATATTTATATATGTTCGATGGAAAATTGACTAAGTAATCGATAGCATGAGAACATAAAAGGTGAATACTAATTTGAGATATAAATTGTATATTTGTACTATGAATTACAGTATTGAGTATTATGTGATATTGAGATAAGTTGATGGATGAAATGAGATGAGATGTGTTGTATTGAATGATTTGTGAGATTATTGTTATGCTACCGGATTTAGTATGATAATGGTTGGAGATAGATGTGATGAGACATCAGGTGGTTTGAGATATTGATAAACCTTGGAAGTAGTGATGAGATACTCTTCCATTGGTTTCGAGTTGATGGTAACCCTTGGGAGTTGTGATGAGATACTCTCCCATTGGTTTTGATAGAGTGGGAAACCTTGGGAGTTGTGATGAGGTACTCTCCCATTGGTTTCAATCCATTATTACACCGAATCCGGATAGTAAATCTTGATTGATTGAGATGTGTTGTTGTGAGTTGTTTTCTACCTGAGATAACTGTTATATATCTTAACTGATATTCATATATTATATATATATACACATATATATTATATATATATTCATACTTTGTTGGTGAGGTCATGTTGAGAGAATGAGTGCTTACTTGCTGAGCTTTTTAAGCTCATTCCCCTCTTCCCCCAAACATTTCAGGTAGTTCGCGAGAATAGCAGGAGCAGTACCAGATTGGGATCCACGTGCCACAGTTGTATTTCTGGGTTGGTCCAGACATTCGAGTCGTCATTTGCATTTTTATTAAAGTCTTGTGTTGTAAACCATAAAGGTTGTGTATACTTTATGAGTTTGTAATCTTGATGTATTATTTATGTGTTTTAAATTGGTTGATTTGACATATAGAGTGCTCGAGCTGAAGTTGATCGCGGACCTCTTTCTAGGGTTGGGCCCGCCCTAGGGAGGGGGTCGTGACAGATTTGGTATTAGAGCTTAAGGTTTTAGGTTCTGTAGACACGTTGCATTAGATGAGGGTATTAAAAGGGTAGTTTTGTGTCTGTAGAAAAATGTCTGGACGTGGCCGTGGTACTGGTACTCAACGTGGGAGAGGGATTGTTTGACGATACGTGGGAATGACGTGTAATAGTGTAGAGAGACCTCACACTCGGTCGATAGATCTTGAAATTGTTATAACTTATTTGGTGTTCATCCGATTGTTGAGGATAACAAGAGCTTAGACTTATACCATCAGTAGTTTCGAAAATTGCCCTTTTCGCTATTTCCGTAGTTGTATCTGACGTGATTTCTACAGTGGTACCTAATGTGAATTTGTTGTCGTAGTTATACAATCGTCGTGAGTGAGTAAGTCGAAGACATTAGAATTTTGGTGTTTGAGAAAGAAGGAATAAGAATAGTTTATT
Organism: Zanthoxylum bungeanum; assembly: GCA_019454045.1. Taxonomy (NCBI): domain Eukaryota; kingdom Viridiplantae; phylum Streptophyta; class Magnoliopsida; order Sapindales; family Rutaceae; genus Zanthoxylum; species Zanthoxylum bungeanum. The sequence goes on from SKCR01029769.1 coordinate 197,822, forward strand.
GACGTTTTTGTTTAAGCAAACAAATGTTATAATACCAAGCAGCAACAAAATATAAGATTTATGATTGCATTATGGAATATAACAACTTGGTTGTGTTACTAGGACAGGATCATCTTCGAATTGGTAATCTTCCAATTGGCGTTTCGCACGTAGAGACATTGGAATGAGGCCGTCGATGACTTGGATTTCGAGACTGTCGGGAAACTTGATTTTATTGTAACCTTGGACGATACTTCTAGATGACTCTTCGATAGTAGTGAAAAGTTGCCAAGCTCTATCATTGGTATTGCTTTCTAGGCTTCGACGGACTGAGTCTGCGGAGAGAGCTCTAAGATCACAGGATTGACGAAAGGTAATATCTGCTGGGAAAATATCATCGTATCCATAGTAAGCTCTAAGCTTTGGTCTAGATGGCCAACTACTGAGTCTCCAATTAGTGAGTTGATGTGATGGTATGATTCTTATTAGATGAATTGGGTGATAAATGAGTGAATAGTCGTCTGACCATTCTGGAGTAATGGTTTCGATCCAGACAGTAATACTTTTGTGTCGTTTATACCATCGATGTAAAATATTACTGATGAAGGGAGAAAGCTCACTTAGGCTGGCTTCTGAGATACCAGGATAGTTGGGATGGATTGGACTTGATCCAAGGATAAATCCATTTAGGAAACCAAGTTCAAATAAGGTGCCGAGACTCCATTGGCAATGATTGAAGAAATCCTGACTGTTGATAAAAACTGTGGAATGGAATCTGTGATACCCACAGTGAACAATCGCAGAATTATTTTTGTATTGGATTAAACCATTTGTTTTTCCATTCCAAATGGTTCTAAGAATGAAACACCATCTCAAGAAGTTTGTAGGAACTCTTGCCACGATATCCATTGCAACCTCTTTAGGTAAAAGAGTGGACGGAGCTTCATTGAGACAATTGTAGATGTCTCTCTCAAGGTCTCAAACATATTTAGAGTCTATAATTGCACGATCAGTGACTGGCCATTTACAAAGCTTTTGGTATATCACCTTAGCTCTAGCAGATTTTGAACATGGATTTGGATTGGTAGATGAGGATGCCATGAAAGAAATTTGAGTAATTCCCTAAGAACTCATGCATTTCTTTATAGGGGTGATAGTAATAATTTCTTCGTGAAAAGACGTTTTCACAGTATCCATGCATAATTGGAAGGGATAATAATTGTCTTGATGATTAGATGTAAAGCAGATGTATGAGGGACATACAAATCCTCTTTTTGGTAGTGGGAATCTTAAGTTGGTGGATTTTGCGTAAACTGCTAAAAGCATTTTACAGTTGTTGTCTGAGCGGGACCCTTAGGTGGAGCCTTTTCCTTTGGAGACAAGATAGCCGGTTCGTCAGTTGGGGGCACAGATTAGAATAATGATAATAATTGGAGGCATTATTCATATGATGGTGAGTGTGAAATGTATAATGATCGTTAGAATTTGAAATATGTATCTATTCAGAAATATCGAATTTTGGTGATAGATACGTTGGATGGAGTTTCTAAGTAACTATGGTTGTACTACTGATTAGTATTCAGAAAAGATTAATGAAGTTACTGATACAATAAGTGAGAAGAATGTTAGTTAATTTTTGAACGTTAGACAGAGAATGTTCGAGGAAATGACATTGGTATGTTTGACTTTTGGATTGTTCTGTAGTGGGAGTATTCTTGTCTATATGAAGGCTTGACCCACACCGTTAGATGGAATTATTATAGCACAAGGCAATTTGACCAATGTGGAAAATTGGAGAGCAGAGATTGTGAGGAATGGGACTACTACTTTCAGACTGAGTTCAGATGATGTATAACTATTTGGTAATAGAGTTGTAATACCTCATACCAGAACGCTTAAGTATGAGATTTTGGGTGAGACATATGATGATCCTTATTACATGAAAACTGAGAGTACTAAGATGTATCAAAATCTAGAGAAAACTTAATTGTGGTTGGGAATAAAGAGAGAGATTTCAGAGTTTGTATCACAGTATTTAGTTTGTCAGTAGGATATATGAGAGCAGCAACATCCAGTTGGATTACCACAGTCTTCACTTAGACTTGAGTGGCCATGGGAAAATATCGTGGTGGATTTTGTGGTATGGTTGTCGAAGACGCGGTATGGTTATGATGCAATTTGTGTAGCAGGGAATCGATTGTATAGGTCTGCTCACTTTTTAGCGATTCGAGTGACGTGGGGACCAGATAGACTAGTGATATTTAGTTGTGGAACAGATTGTACGATTACATAGTGTACCCTTATCGATTGTATCGGATAGAGTTCTCGGTTTTACTTCTCATTTTCGGGAGAGTTTCTAGAAGACTATCGGATCAAAGATTTATACGAGCACCTCATTCCACCCTCAAACAGACGGTCAGTCAGAGCGGACTATTCAGATGTTTGAAGATTTGTTCAGGTTGTGTGTTGTGACATAAATGGGAGTTGGGGGTGAACATTTGCATTTGATCGAGTTTGCTTATAAGTATAGCTTTTTGACTAGAATCGACATGACTCCATTTAAGGCTTTACGAGAGAGGCGATTTAAGACTTTTGTTGGTTGGGGCGAAGTTGGAGATGGACAGATTCTTGGCTTAAACTAGGTAGATATGACATTTGATAGGATCAGGTTGATCCGAGCGAGACTGTTGGTTGAGTAGAATCAATAGGAAAGTTTTGTGGAACAATCATCACATTCCGGATGCGACTTCGGAAGTGGAACATGATTTGAAGGAGAAATATCCAGAACCATTTGAAAATTGAGAAATTTCGGGGATGAAATTTTTATAAGGTGGGTAGATTGTAATACTTTAAAAAAAAATAAAATGATTGATTAGTAGTGGGGCATAAGACAAAAAAAAAAAAATTCTTTTGGAAAGATTTTAAAAAGAGAGTGGCAGACGTGTGGGATTTAAAAAAAAAAAAACTTTTTTCTCTCTCTTCTATTTCTTTTCTTCTTCTTTCTTCTCTCACTGCCAATTCTTCAAATCGTCGCCACCGTTTCACCGCCGGCCATCAGCCACCACGCGCCGTACCTCCAAAAAGCTGCCGCCGTAAGCTTTCCAGCGCCGCCAAGATCGACGTCATCGGACGCCGGACGTGCCGCCACTCTCTGCCGGAAGTGAGCGATTCTTCACCGGCTTTTCTGCATTTTTTCGGCCACCTCCGATCACTTATGACGTCACCTCCGGCGAGTGGGCACTTTTCAGGCCGATATCTTTCCAACGCCGGTGGTCACGTCCCGATCCGACATCGTTTGGGTTGTTTTCCGTTTTATATCTACCGGTAATTCAGGATTTGTACTGGAAGTTGAGATCCGACCGTTGGATCGGCGATCCGATCGCATGAGATTGTTGCTCTCGATAATACGAGCATTTTGGTATATTTTTCACCGTTGAAAGTTTCTGGTGGTGGGGCCCGTTTTTTAGTTGTGGGGCCCGATCTTCGTTGTGGGGCCTGCTTTCCTCGTTAAGCGTATCAGCAAGTTCCGAAGCCGTCGTAGTGATCCTTGAGATATTGGCTGACCAGTGGATCTTTCTTTGAGAGGTTTGGAGATCGTTGGAGCTCGATTCTTGGCGAGGATATAGATTTATTCAGAGCTTTTACATGGATAGAGGTAAGTACACTCTGTGGTGATTCTCTTAACATATTGTTTGATGTTTGATGATTGTTGTGAGAGTCGGTATATATAAATATAATGGTATATATATATATATATATATATATATTATATATATATATATATATATATATATATTGTGGAGATATAATATTGAGATATTGAAAGTATGATAATATGAAATCATAATTATTGAGATGAGATTTGTGGATTGGATGTGAGATGTGATTGTGTGGATGATGTGTGTTGTTGTGATATGCTGCCGGGTTTGGTATAATAGTGGTCGGACTTGAGATGAGATGAGATGTTATGATACATCAGATGAGATGAGATGATAGAAAACCTTGGGAGTTGTCATTGAGGTACTCTCCTACTGGTTTTGATATGGGGGAGTACGGAGGCTTCCTCTTTGAGTATATTTTACTCACATTTTACGAGTTGATATGGTTGGAAACCTTGGAAGTTGTCATTGAGGACTCTTCCATTGGTTTTGATATGGGGGAGTACGGGGGCTTCCTCATTGAGTATATTTCAGACCTCTGTTATACTAGACCCGGAGTAGCAGCCGTGTTTGATGGATGTTTGTATTGTTGAGGGATGATTGTTGTGATGACATTATAATATATGCTATTTTCATATATTGTATTATAACATAAATATATATATACATATATATATTTATATATGTTCGATGGAAAATTGACTAAGTAATCGATAGCATGAGAACATAAAAGGTGAATACTAATTTGAGATATAAATTGTATGTTTGTACTATGAATTACATTATTGAGTATTATGTGATATTGAGATAAGTTGATGGATGAAATGAGATGAGATGTGTTGTATTGAATGATGTGTGAGATTATTGTTATGCTACCGGATTTAGTATGATAATGGTTGGAGATAGATGTGATGAGACATCAGGTGGTTTGAGATATTGATAAACCTTGGAAGTAGTGATGAGATACTCTTCCATTGGTTTCGAGTTGATGGTAACCCTTGGGAGTTGTGATGAGATACTCTCCCATTGGTTTTGATAGAGTGGGAAACCTTGGGAGTTGTGATGAGGTACTCTCCCATTGGTTTCAATCCATTATTATACCGAATCCGGATAGCAAATCTTGATTGATTGAGATGTGTTGTTGTGAGTATGTTCTGCCTGAGATAACTGTTATATATCTTAACTGATATTTCATATATTATATATATATACACATATATATATATATATTCATACTTTGTTGGTGAGGTCATGTTGAGAGAATGAGTGCTTACTTGCTGAGCTTTTTAAGCTCATTCCCCTCTTCCCCCAAACATTTCAGGTAGTTCGCGAGAATAGCAGGAGCAGTACCAGATTGGGATCCACGTGCCACAGTTGTATTTCTGGGTTGGTCCAGACATTCGAGTCGTCATTTGCATTTTTATTAAAGTCTTGTGTTGTAAACCATAAAGGTTGTGTATACTTTATGAGTTTGTAATATGTGATGTATTATTTATGTGTTTTAAATTGGTTGATTTGGCATATAGAGTGCTCGAGCTGAAGTTGATCGCGGACCTCTTTCTAGGGTTGGGCCCGCCCTAGGGAGGGGGTCGTGACAGTTTATCCATTATAAACACCTACACATCTATACGAGTCTCCCTAGACTCATGGTTCATTGGGATAAACCATCGGACCAAGTCTAGATATACGACATGTACTGGTCTCAACATATTTGACTAACCGACCCATGTTAGTGAATCTTGACCAGGAATTTTATTCGATAATATACATATATATATATAGCAATAACACTTCCCAATGTCAATTACAAACTATCTTTGTAACTGTGTATTGCATTATATATTATCGGGCCTTTGTCTGATATATACATATCACTAAATCATATTTAATTTCAATCTAATCGTAATCAGATCGAATACGTATATAAAAACAAGAGGTGCAACCACAAATAAGTAATATTATGGAATAAGGGGATATTCGTATTCATGAATCAGACATAAATACGGTCCGGATTGGCGCTCTGAACACCAACCCCAACAATTTCTCCCACTTGCTCTAGTGCCAATCCACGGTATCATATACACGTCTCAATGTGTATCATATGCACATGGCCCTCAAAAGCTCACCAGTACTTAAGAGGCAAGAAACAAGTCCGCTATGACATATTGAGTTTGTCAAACAAACTTCATCGTTTCCCATAGTCAGCATCATTCATATTTTTGTAGAATCTAAATTATACATTAATATGACTCTGATGCTACATAAGTATTGTGCTACAGCTACTGAGTTGTCCAAGTATTTAAGGATCAAATCCAAAATACTATGCGGACAACCGTAAGCACAATGACAATTCAAAACTTATAAATTAAAGGGTCACTATGCAATTTCATAAGTCAATACTTCAGATGTTGCATTTAATTCCACTATAAAAGTAGAATCCTTCGTGACACTCCCACTGCATCTTTTCTGACTCTTTATGACGTAGACTGTCTAACGTCATAATTAGTCTCATAACTAATATGACTCTAATGGGTGCAGACTGTATTCTCCATGAATTAGAAACTCGTTCTTAATATCTCAACGATCACAAAGAACGTGTTTCAAGATCCATCCTATGGTCTATAGGATATCAAAATAACTCGTAACAATTACGATTAAATCGATATCTACAATCCCACATTATAAAGTATTTATTATCTCATCATCAAATGATACATAAGATTGATTAGACATTCTAATCAATATCTCTTTCGAAAAAGGAATCATCCTTTACGAAAGATGAATACTTTATATAAGACACACAATAACTGTCCAACAGTTATACTAACTATCATACAGATAGCCTAGTTATGTCCTTTATTAGATCATATCTAATGTACGAATAATAGGAGTATCTCACAAGTCTCTTGGTTTTATATCTTATATAAAACTTTATATCGTATATAACAGAGACTACTCCCACTATTTTCACGGAGTAAAGAAGACTTAGGTAAATCTTTTACCTCACAAACATCTCATTATTACTATAATAATGATAATATTGTTAGGATATATAACACTAGAAAGTAATTTGTACGCTCCCACTAACCCTTTTATCACATATGTATTCTATATACTTTGACAAGATCAGACAGTCTGACGATATCAAAAATAGAGAACACATATTTCTGGAAGACTTATATGAGTCTACAATAGGCTCTATAAGTTAGCACAAAACTGCAATCTCAACAGAGCACAAACTCTAGGGCCATTCCAGAAAGAACTCTTCAAACAAAGAAATCACAATTGATCTCTTATCTGAATAAGTCATTCAAAAACGCCACTTTGCATTCTTTAGTTAAAATGTACAGTTTCATATTAACATTAACGAATATATCTCTAATTGTTCATTTAGTTTGACTAGAGATAAGTGTTCTCAGAATCTACAATAGATTGCTGAGTATAACTTTTCTCACTATCATACTGTAAAGGTCAAACCTTTAACAAGCTCACACTGCTTTCGCTGCGCAAATAATTAGCACATATCATGAACTATTTCATAATGAAAGCGTAATCAAGTTCAAAACTTGATCGTAGCAAGCTATGAACAATCTTAGATCTATGGTTCAATGGTGAACTTCCATAATCGATATCAAATATCGCTTCCATTATAAGTTATAGGATAATTTTCTTCAATAAGAAAACAACAGAACCATTAAGTATCAAATACTCGTAAATGATTCTGATATCCTTTTAGACTTATATAGAACATGTATAAGGGTTGTTTCATCTTATTAATTACGTAGTTCCATTTATTATTTATCATTCTCACATTTGACTTCAATAAGTCAAGTCTTTTCTAAAATATTTAACATCAGATGTTACACACCAAGTAATAAAACGATTTTATTACTTAGAATCGTAGGAAAGATATTCTATCAAATAGAATACTATATTCTATTAAACAGAATAAAAAAATTTTACTTATACCTCCGAGGTGTAAGTAATTTCCATTATATAACTATTATATAAAAGAAAGATTCAAATCTCAAACCCTTTTAAGATTCAGATTTTCTACCTATACATATCATATGTGCAACTGTAGAAAATAATGGAACATTAATTAAAGAGATGAATTAGTGTTAATGGAGCATAACCCCAAGAGTATTGAAACTAATTCGGTAACATTCAATATCAGACGAATCAAATCATATAAGATTCGATTGCTCCCACTACTCAATTCCATCAAGATGGAATCGTGGAAGTATAATATTGAATATGAATCATATTCATTAAATAACCTTAGAACCAATTGCTTTAAATTCATACGTTTGATCGTATCAAACATCCTTGAACAGTTCAAAGACATGTAATGAATTTTAAGGATCATGTTTTCAAAATACTTTAGATTGAATATATTTGAACAAGTCAAAATGTTCAATCTACGTTTCATCAGAACAGATTGAAAGCTCTTGATACTTTCAAGACTTTCAATATGTGTTCCTTCAAAAACACGCAACTAAGTTATGACGATTCATCAACTAAGTTACGAAATAAAGAAAACTACCTTAAGCAATTATTATTTATTAAATCACATACATCCAATGTACCAGTTTAAATAAATTTGGTGGTCCAATGACAATCATTGGTTAAACGAGATCTTAATCACCTTCCTGAATACAATATTCATTAAATGGATAAGGATATGTGGTGTGATCTAATATCAAACCATCATTTACCATACGGAATAAGCATCCAATGCTTAACTGATTAAACTTATAAAGCACCGTTCTAAATTATTTACTTTACCGAATAATTTTTCTTAATGTTTATCTCTACGTCAATGACACTACTAGTTATTATAAAATATGTAACAATTGTTTATAAAGAGCAAGTGACTATCCAATAGTCGCATGTTCCGATATCAAATATCAAAACAATCGTTAATCAATATTTCAAATAACTAGACGGGAGATCTTGTCTCCAATACCTATAGTTGTAGTATTGTGAAAATCGATATTTTCTATACACAAATATACGCATCTCCTTTCTTTAGCTTTACTATTTGCATTCAACTATTCAAAACAATTGTAAATAACTGATTAGCAAATTGTGTCAGACACATTACCTCTAAAGGTAATTAAAGCTCAGAAACGTCATTACTAGATAAACAAATACCTAATAGGGCTTTCTAAATGCCAGTCAAGAATCTCGAGACATGAACTAATTCAAGTCAATTCTTACTGCATAAGAAACTATTGTCTCTAAAGTATTATATCCTAAAGGGGATATCTATCTAGATTATCTATAATGACTTAGAAACTAAGTCATTAACCATCTTGATTTTTCAAGAAAATCGGAACAACAGTTCCCGATGGTCTAGACTAATCTAATAATATCCTAGTCTAATAGTCTCTAGAACCTATTCTAGAATAACTGCAACCAAGAGTCTAGTCAGATAACATATCAAAATATGTGTGCAATAAACAAAAGTTTAATTCTATATAAACAATAGAATAAGGAAACAAATAAACGGCAATTTCCATAATAATACAAACTGCCTAAGTTATGGAATATTTTAAACATAGCAGTCTCTCCCACTATTTTACGTAATATCGTAATCCCCAACGGAAAAACGAGAATTCAATAATTAAATCGAATTCCATAATGGGAAGAGGACCCCATGAATATATTTCAACTCACAGCAGAGGCACGGTCTCGCCTACGTATATTCACAGGTAGACAACTAATTATCAATCACTCACTAGTGACTCCGAGGTTCCGGTCCTGGCCGTTTCTCGTTGTCGCTGTAACTCCTCACAGCAGAGGCACGGTCTCGGATGTAGTCAACGAAAAGATATTTATAAACCGTATTGACAAGATGGACCAAGAAACAAGTATTCCAAATACTAGTTACTTTAAAACCTTATTAAGCGGGGATATTCCATTAAGTGTAATACACCCTAAATCTAATCAAATTAGATTATAACATGCATGTATAAAGTCAAGAAAACATGATTAACATTGAATAAAACAAGCTAATCATTTATGGAGGCCTAGAATCAGACTCGCTCTGATACCATTTTGTAGGGGTTTTTAGGGGGAATATCCGGTAACGCAGCGGAAGCGGCGGAAAATCGTATTTTTCGATTTCAAAACTTTTTCTCGGATTAATTAAATTAACATGTTTATTTAATTATCCAATAATCGAATTATGAAATAAAATTCAATAAATCATATTTCAGTGAATTTACCGAATTGCCCTGACACTTGGTATTTTGTCCATTTTAATCCGAAATTGATCTAATCAATTTTGAATGATTCTAAATCATTTCTAAGATGAACTTAGCATGTTCAAAACATTAAAACACCAAGGGCAATAAAAATCACGATTTTATCATTCTTGGCCGAATGCTCAATTTGGTGGGCAATTTGTGCATTTTGTCATTTCATGCATCAAAACACATCAAGATGTAATCCAATGAACATGAAACTTTATATGCATAATATACACATCCAAATACACAACATATATGAAAAGCCCCAATTTTGGAATTGGCCATGAACACTAATTTTTCAATTTCCTCAAATTGGACAAATTAGACCAAATTTGTAAAATCAATTATTTCAATCATGTTTCTTCCATCCAATAAAAGTCTCAACACAATGAAACAACTCAAGATCAAATCTAGGTCATCTAAGAGTGGGTCAAAAACTCTAGATTAGCAACAAGGTTTCCAAAACCATAAAAGAACATTTATTACTACAATAGCCATAAGCTTCTTTCATTATACATGCTCTACACTTTCACCAAAACTTCCATCATCAAAAACACAAGGAATAAAGAAAGAAATAACCTAAGAACATCATATGTTAAAGCCTAGATCCTAAGGAACATTTTCCTTTCTAATAGCAAGTTGGAAAAACTTACTAAAATCCAAGCTTTCTTTGGTTTCTTCTGTTTTTCTCACAAGCTTCATTTGGTTTCCATCAATGGAGTTTTCTTTTAAAGTGTATTAGGTTAACAATAAAATTAAATGAAAAACAATATATACTTGGACCAAATCCACCTTGGCCGAATTTCACCAAATGAAACACAAGTCTTGTAATTTGATTTTTCATTTCACTTTCATTTATTCAACTTGATTAAATATCTAAAACAACTTTAAAGATATTTAATTAAGTCAACAAAGGCAACTTAGGAAAAATATAACTCTTATATTTATAAAGTGTATGGCCGAATTTAATAGAAAATAAAGGAAAAAGATATTTTTATTTTTCAAACAATTTTGAACAAATATCTTAAGAAGTCAAAATCAATTTGACAACATTTTCCTTTAATGTAAAGTCAAACATTTACACTTATAATCATTTCCTAACTTTATCATTTGGTGATATATTTATATTTTAATTATATTTATCATTTAACAATTAATTAATTAAATACAAATATATCAACTATATGTATTATATTTACTTTAAATATCTCAAACACATATATTGATGATATATGTCAAATACCTTTGTTTGACTATTTATTAATGTGTATGTAATAATATCATATATTAAATATAAATACACATTAATTAGGAAATGACGGTTCGGCCCGTTCGCATGTATTTTTATTTAACGATTAAACGATTTATAAATAATCATCATTATTCATAAATGTTGCTCTAGATCTCTACGAGTATGTTTCATTATTGAGACTCTCTAGATTCAGGTATATCCGTCACGAAATCCAATATCGTGTCCATAATCTATCCACCCGTAAATTATGACGATCACGGATAATCTCGCTGAATCATACAGGTCGAGGTCATTGCATACCTATAATCTCTCCGTCACAGGTATCCAGATAATACCAGCGATATAGATGTAAACGTCAAACCTCTATAGGTATTATCCTGTCGACGTATCCATTAGCAATCTCTAAATAACATTCAGAACTTACTTCCGAAGTATACTGTGGCCACAGATTTAACAGACTTCTAATAATATATGGACTACATATGCTCTGTACACAGAACTGACGGATCCTATCTTGACACACACATGATATCCTGAGGATCGATCAACACCCAACGAACAGGCGGAGGTCTGATCTAAATAGATCGGTGACGTGACTGCCATCTAAGTGTGGAGGATGTCTCATATATCCACAGTGGTGTCTCAAGTCGAAGGACCACTATACTACTCAACCCGAGAAGATTCTTATTGACGTTGGCGTACCATCCATTAAGAATCTTTGGTGATTCGTTCAGTGTTTATCCATTTTAAACACCTACACGTCTATACGAGTCTCCCTAGACTCATGGTTCATTGGGATAAACCATCGGACCAATTCTCGATATACGACATGTACTGGTCTCAACATATTTGACTAACCGACCCATGTTAGTGAATCTTGACCAGGAACTTTATTCGATATATATATATATATATATATATATATATATAGCAATAACACTTCCCAATGTCAATTACAAACTATCTTTGTACTTGTGTATTACATTATATATTATCGGGTCTTTGTCTGATATATACATATCACTAAATCATATTTAGTTTGAATCTAATCGTAATCAGATCGAATACGTATATAAAAACAAGAGGTGCAACCACAAATAAGTAATATTATGGAATAATGGATATTCGTATTCATGAATCAGACATAAATACGGTCCGGATTGGTGCTCTAAGCACCAACCCCAACAAAATTATCCCGATAGTTGCAGCATAAAACAGTACTAGTTCCGTATCCTATGTGATTATCATCTCCATATGACTGAAGTGATACTTCCATCTTGACATCACACCCAATACACTACGATTCTCAATATACCCAGTAGAGGCGTACACAGAACATGTTAAAGCCCCGGACGACCAAAACCAAAGTATATTGATTGTCGCAAGTATTAGTGATGCAAGTCTCAGGTTAAGACCAAATACACCTACCTTGATTCGGACTCCCATATACACATAATCATACTACCAATGGGATTCCGAAGGGCTACCATAGTATATTGATTGTCGCAAGTATTAGTGATGCAAGTCTCAAGTTAAGACCAAATACACCTACCTTGATTAGGACTCTCATAGACATATAGTCATACTACCAATGGGATTTCGAGGGGCTATCGAGAGCGAAGCTGATTCCGTACCATCGGTAAACAGAACCTTATATTACACTTGCATGAGTATCCAATACCCAAATATATGAGACTATGCATTTACGCTTCCATAACCCGCACAAGTGTAATACTAGTCTATTCCGTATTATCTATGTCTAGTCTCGATAATACTACGAATAGGGATATTTAATGATTAAACCTTACGTGGATTAATCTTATTAATTTGGTACTAATCATATGGACTTCTATCATTTATATATCTCGATAATCCAATTACCAATGATAAAAGAGCAGTTTCCTTTGTCACATAGTTAATTTGTACAACAACACCATGTTTTGTACAAATATTGATGCTATAGGTCATAATTATCCAACAATATGATATTTAACTAGGTAGATCTCTAAGATCAATTGGATCTCATCCAACTCATAGATCTGGTAGGTGGACCTCCAAGTCCGAAACATATATTCAATATATATGCCAATATATCCAATATAATTTCCTAACCTTTTCCTCTGAATCAACTAAGCCTTGGCTTTGGCTCAACAAGCTTAATGATTCCAGTTAAGCGGGACCCATTGACTTTGGAAAACTTCGTAATCCATGTCGATGAACAAGAAATGATATTGACTTTGGCCAACAAATCACAACTTGACCAAGACATGCGATATGGAACAAAGATTTCATGGTTTAAAAACATCCGTGATGGACATTGATCTTGACTTTGGCCAACAAACCAATGCCAATCTTGGATCTTGAGAAAGAAACACTCAATGGAAGGAAATCGCTTAATATTTGTTGAGGGTTTTTCACGTAAATTGGCAACCAATTTATTATCTTTGATTAGGTCTCATTATAAACCATTAAGCATAATAAAGCGCGATAAATAAAATAATAATGATATACAGATGGATATCTTACAAATTGTTCCTAGAACAAATCACTCCCTTGTTGGGTTTCTCTAAGGTCCCAAGGATCAAATCAAGCAATGAAAACACATGTGAATACATCAAGAAGTATGGCAGAATCATACTTACATTGATCAGTTGAGGCGATGTGATGAACAACGAAAATCTTCAAGCTTTCATCCATGGAAAATCACATGGCAATCATCAAATTCTGTCCTCCAAATTCGGTCATCTCCAAGCTCCAAGCTTGGTGGGTATTCCATGCCCATGGGTGGGTTTCCCTATCACCTTCTCAAGACCCTTAAAGCGTGCTAGCACTCCAGAAATTTTACCTCAAAATTTCCCTTAGCTTCCTTCAACTCTCGGTAATTTAAAATTTTGGAGAGGAAAGAAAATGGCCTAAGGCCGTGAGAGAGAGGATAGGAGAAGTTGGCTCAATGGCCGAATGGGGGGAGAGTGAGAGATAATGAGATTGTGTGTATTTTGTATATCTAATACACAAAAGGAAAACTCAAAATACCAAATAAAAAAATTGTAAATATCTTTCAAGCTTTCAAACAGCCTTTCCAACAACTCCCATCTACTATTCACATCACAAGTGACTAGACATCACATCACTCAAAGTGACAAGTGATTTGACGCTTGATGTGACTAGTGGTTTGACGCTTGATGTGACTTGTGGGCCATACTTGAATTCGAAATGCGAGTGCGTCCGCAAACACTCTCGGGCTCGATTTTGCTAATTCCGAATTAATGAATTTTCAGTTGCAACATAATTAAATAATTATGCCTAGCAAAATTACTATTCACATCGCTTACGAATTAATTCTAAATTAACTCGTTCGCCCGAATTATTTCAATTCCGTGTCGAAATCCAATTTCGTTTAATATATCGAATATATAAATTTATCGATTAATTCAAAATTAATCGTTCTTTCTCTTTTAAATAATATTTTATCCCAGATAAAATATCTCCGTAATTAATCCCAGATTAATTTTCTCTCTCTTTTAAATAATATTTTATCCCATATAAAATATCTCAGTAATTAATCCCAGATTAATTTTCTGTCTCATCTAATTAATCCCAGATTAATAAAGTGCGAGTCATACGTCATCGGTGAATCTTCGGGAAGTGACCCATGAGATCCCCGGATATGTTGGCAGTAAATCCGGTTGTTGGACTATCTGAACACGTACATCATAGTACTATATTTTTACCGATTTACAAGACATGGTTGGCTTCTAGCAAAGCACCGTGCCTACCCAATTCTCCATAAATATCTTTATAGGAATATATGATCTATATCAGGCGTAGTATACATAGTATTGTGTATGTCGATCCAATATCGGATGTCACATGCAAGGCTTGGGGCTAGAAATGTGTCTGCCTCGTACGAAGTACATATCGGATCTCTGGTAACTAGTCTCTATAATCAGATAACTATGACCTAGTCATATTATCCCGATGACTGCAGTACTTAAGAGTACTAGTTCCGTATCCTACGTGATCATCATCTCCACTATAACTGAAGTGATACTTCCATCTTGACATCACACTCAATACACTACGATTCTCAATATACCCAAAAGAGGCGTAGATAGAACCGGTTAAAGCCTTGGACGACCAAAACCAAAGTATATTGATAGTCGCAAGTATTAGCGGTGCAAGTCTCAGGTTATGACCAAATACACCTACCCTGATTCGGACTTCCATAGACATATAGTTATAGTACCAATGGAATTCCGAGGGGTCTATCCAGAGCGAAGCTGTTTTCCGTACCATCGGTAAAACACAACCTCCTATTACACTTGCATGAGTATCCAATACCCAAATATATGAGAACTATGCCGTTATGTTCACATAACACGCACAAGTGTAATACTAGTCTATTCCGCATTATCGATGTCCAATCTCGATAATACTACAACTAGGGATATTTAATAATTAAACCTTCGTGGATTGATACTGTCTCATATCATCTCAATCCGGAACTAATCATATGGACCTTCTATCATTTATTCATTTTGGTGATCTAATCACAATTGATAAAAGAGCAATTTCCTTTGTCACATAGTTAATTTGTACAACAACACCATGTTCTGTACAAATAGTGATGTTATGGGTCATAATTGTCCAACAATCTCCCACTTGGCCTATAGCCAATCACTCAGGTGCCTTACACATGAACTATGTACGGGTCGCTCAAACGTCTGCTGAGAAAACAGCTTTCGTATGCGGATTTAAAAGGTTATCATCTGATGTGATTTATTCGATCATCACATCGCCACGATGTATGATCCGACGAATCAGATGAAAATAGTTTAAAGTACATATCAGATCGTTGATGATACCGTTAATTCTTTAGCCTGTGTTGAAGCCTAGCTTAGCTGCTAACAGAACTACATCTAATCTAATTATATTTATTTAGATCCAAAATGCTATTATTGTTGCGACAGTCGCGGCAAAGTTTCACTTTTGTTATTTATACGGTAACAGTATCTTGCATGGAAGATTTCCAGCTCACGGTTCCATTATTCAAACTTTATAGTACCTTTATTACGACTTACAGTCATTTTTATCGGTTTGGAAACTTGTAGAAGTGATCCCATTCACTTCAAGTTCTCATTCTCCATAGTTTAAGAAAGCATCCTTAGTTCATCTAAGATACTTAAGTCTTAACATCAATCCAGTGACTATCACTTGGATTGGCCTAATTGCGACTCCATATGCTCAAAGCATATGAGACACCAGGTCACATATATTTTTTTTAAATGTACGAGTTCTCGGAGAGTGTCAACAACTTTTAGATCTAAGCCAGTAGATCTTTATTCCTAGAATAAAGGTTGTTACTCCCAAGAATTCTACGGAGAATTTTTCATGAAAGCCAAGCTTTCACCGATTGTATTATGGGAATGTCATTTCCAAGAAATGATAAATCATCTTATAGGACATTCATTGTCAGTGCGCTCCCACTAATCGTCTTATATAGACAAGAATCATTTTCATTTTGAATCAAATCATACACCATTATGATTACATCAAAAGGATAATTCTAAGAACTCAATGCCTGCTTCAATCCCTCTATGGATCGAATAACCTGCAAGCCTTGTTTTCTAGTTATTGGTACGAAAACATTGTTAGGATGTTGTAAACATCCTCCAAAAGGTTTCCGTTAAGGAAAACGATATTGACGTTCTGCTGCCATATTTCATAAATGAAATATGCAGCATTAGCAAGCATTATCCAAATGGATTTAACCATGACAACAGGTAAAATGTTTCATCGTAATCGACACAATGTTGATAACGATACTTTTTTTCGCTACAAGCCTAGCTTTGTACGTTGGTATGTTGCCATCCGTGTATGTCTTCCTTGAAGACTCATATAGTACCAATAGGCACAATGCCTTCTGGTACAATAACTAGTGTCCAAACATAGTTGGTATACATGGAATCCATTTCGGACTTTATGGCACTTTGCCATAATAGGGAGTCGATACCTTGTATCACTTCCTCAAACGTAGTCAGTTCGTCTTCCTCAATAAGGTTGACATCTTTATGAGGTGAGATCAGAAACCCATACCCAAGGTTTTTTTCTGACTCTCTCCGACCTATGCGGTTCTTATGTATTCGAAGATTATTGGTACAATTTCATCATTGATGAACTGTTTATGTTCCATTAAGGACTTGGTACCTTGAACAGTATTACTCTGATTTTCATCGAGTTTTACTATCCTCACACTTACCACTGCATATCGGTATTCCTCTTAGGAAAACCGCATGGTGAGCAACAATTACATTGTTCTCTAGTGAGTTGTATAAGTACTATACTTTGGTTACCCTAGGATAACCTACAATTATACACTTATCCGATTTGGGTTCTAGTTTGGTATCATCCAAACTTATGCCTAGCATTCCCAAATATTCAGGAATGAGAAAATCTGATTTTTTTCCTGTTCATATCTAATATGAATTATGTCAAAAAGATTTTTATGGAACCTTATTCAAAATAAGTATTGAACTGTTAAATGTTTATCCCTTGAAGGAAAATGGTAGCTCAGAGCGACTCATGATTAACCTTATCATGTCCAACAAAATTCGATTTTTTTGTTCGGACACACCGTCAAACTGACGTGTTCCAGGAGGAGTCCTCATTGAAAGAATACTATACTCTTTCAAGTATTTGAGAAACTTATTGCTTAAGTATTTTCATCATGGTCTAACCGTGATGGTATAAATACTTTAGCCGATCTGTTTGTCTATTTCATGTCGAAACTCTAAAAGTTTCCGATTCTTGTTTCAAAAGAAACACATAACCATAATGCGATGCCACATCCGTAAGGTCACGAAAAATTCAGTTCCACATCTAGCCTAGCTAGACTTGGGCCCACTAACGTCACTATGAACGAGGGCTAACAGATCAGTGACACTTGTACTTTTACCAAGTAAAAGGTGTTTTAGGCACTTTGCCTAATAAACTAGATTTGTAGACATCATTTAAATAGAATCAAATATTTCCTAGTATCCACTCTTCGAAAGTGTGGATATACGAGTCTTGTTTAATGTGTCCCAGACAACACTGCCACAAATAAGTCTTATCTGATCAAATCAGTTTGAGCTATTTGTTTGTCATGTCATACGTTTGAGATTTATTTATATTCAAAATATAAATACTGTTATTCACATCTAATGTGTTTATCTTAATATCATCTTTATAAAATAAAACACTTTAGTGTTCTAGATATTGGACAGTTATGACCCATAGCGTCACTATTTGTACAGATCATGGTGTTGTTGTACAAATTAACTATGTGACAAGGAAATTGCATTCTTATCATTTGTTATTAGATCACATTTGATTTATAAATGATGAGAGGTCCCTATGATTTGTTCCTGGACGGAGAATGATATGAGACGGTATCAGTCCACGTAGGATAAATCATTAAATATCCCTAGTCAGAGTATTATCGAGATTGGACATCGATAAATACGTAAAAGACTAGTATTGCACTTGTGCGTGTTGTGAGGGCACAACGGCATAGTTCTCATATATTTGGGTATTGGATACTCATATAAGTGTAATAGGAAGTTGTGTTTCACCGATGGTACAGGAAACAGCTTCGCTTTGGATAGACCCCCTCGGAATCACATTGGTAGTATGACTATGTGTCTATGGGAGTCTGAAATCAGGGTAGGTGTAATTTGGTCTTAACTTGAGACTTGCACCGCTAATGCTTGCGACAATCAGTATACTTTGGTTGAGGTCGTCCTGGGCTATAACAGGTTCTGTGTACGTCGATACTGAGTATATTGAGAATCGTAGAGTATTGGGTGTGAGGTCAAGACGGAAGTATCACTCCAGTCATAGTGGAGATGATGTCACATAGGATACGGTATTAGTGCTCTTAAGTGTTGCGCAACTATCGGGATATTATGACTAGGTCATGTATATCTGATTATAGAGACTAGTTACCAGACATCCGACAAGTGCTTCGTACGGGGCAGACACAACTCCAGCCCCAGGCCTATCACGTGACCATCCGATACTGGATCGAAATACGCAACACCACGTATACTACGCCTGATATAGATCGCTTATTCCTATAAGCAAGTTTCCGGAGAATTGGGTAGGCATGGTGCTTTGTTAGAGGCCAACCTTGTCTTGTGAATCGGTGTAAACGTGGTACGAGGTACTTTCATGTTCGGATAGTCCGACGACCCGAATTACTACCAACATATCCGGGGATCTCATGGGTCGCTTCCCAATGATACACCGATGATGTATGAATTGTACTTTAATTAATCTGGGATTAATTCGATGAGAGAGAAAATTAATCTGAGATTAATTACGGAGATATTTTATCTAGGTTAAATATCGTCTAAAGAGAGAAAACGATTAATTTAGAATTAATCGATTAAATTAATATATTCGATATATTAAACAAAATTAGATTTCGACGCGGAATTAAAATTAGATTTTAATTCGGGAGAATGAATTAATTTAGAATTAATTCGTTAGCGACATGAATAGTGAATTCGCTAGGCGTAATCATTTAATTACGACGCAACGGTAAATTCGCTAATTAGAAATTAGTGAACCCGAGCTCGAGCGTGATTGCGAGCGCATTTGCATTTCGAATTCGAGTGCGGCACGTAAGTTACATTAAGCGTCAAATCATTAGTCGCATCAAGCGTCAAATCACATGTCACTTTGAGTGATGTGATAATTTGATTGATTGATTTAACTTGATGTGAGTTAGTGGAGTGGTTGGAATGTTGGTATATACTTGATTTTTGAAATCAATTATATTTGATTTACCATTTGACTTTTGACAAAAAATTATTTGGTAAATCATTAATATATTTTGGAAAATATATAAAGGATATTTGATATCATTTTACAAACCAACACTCACTTTTTCTCTTCTCTCTCTATGCTTCTCCTTTCACTCCCATTGAAGCAATTTTTGAGCTTCTGGTTCAGCTCCAAAACCGTGAATGAGGAGGCCATTTTAGGTGGGTTTTTGTGGCAAAAATCACAAGTGCTAGCACACCGAGAGTTGTACAAAGGTGTTAGGGAAACTCACCCACGAGCCGGGAATCGCTCGACGAAGATTCGAAGCTCAAAATCTCAGCTCAAAACTGAAAAATCAAGACAGTGGACTGCATGCAGTGGGCGTGACTTTGGAGGGCCAATCTTGATTTTGTTCGTTGTTTTATCGCACTACCGATCGATGTGAGTATTCCGCAACTCCTTTGATATGTATTTCACAAAAATTCATGCTTGTTTGATTACCTTGGGACCTAGATTAAAACCAACAATGGTATCAGAGCCTAGGTTCAAGCATGAAACTTTTAGGGCTTAAAATTGGGTAAACTTGTTTTGAGCATGATTTGAATGAATTGAATGTTTGAGTATGCTTATAACATGTTTAATTAAGGATTGATTGGATCAATTTAATGAAATAATGATTGGATTAATTTTCCCCAATTGATGGAGCTTGGTCGAATGGTATAAGGCATTTGGAAATTTGGAATTCTTGATTTTGATTCATTGGATGAGTTAGAATCATTTAGGATTATGTTAATTTGAAATTAATTGGATTGAATTTTGAATTGAACAAAACTCCCAAAATGCTTATGTTGGCCGAATTCCATAAGTCCATAATGTCTTGGAATTTTTTGATTTTTGATAATTGGATGTATTGGAAATCATTTGGGAAGTTAATTTGATGTCGATTGTGGAATTAATTGGATTGAATTCGAATCGGACAAAAATAACTCCCTTGGCCGAGACACTTTAAGCATGTAAATGGGTTTGATTATTCATTAAATGTGTTGGACATGTGATAATGAAATTGAACTTGATTAATTAGACAAATTAATGTTTTGGAAATATTGAATTTGGTAATTGATTATGTTATACACTTTAAGATTAATTAGATTATGAAATTGGACTTTATGATTTAATTAATTGGGCCTTAAAATTGGACTTGGGCTTTTAAAGTTGTCATTGGGTTTATTGTGCTTGATTTTATGAAGTTAGGTTTAGGCCAAATGGATTGGATCCAATTGGGCCCAAAACCGCTTCCATAAAGCCCAAATGCGACTTAAAGAACCTTTAAAGTTTAATTGGGCCTAATGGGCCTAAATTGAATTCTCGGCTTATGGGGTCACTCCCGGATTGGATTTTGGTTATTCGGTTTGACCCGAGTTGACCAAAAGTCCACGCCTTAAGAAATTAATTAAAAGCCCATTGGACTTTAATTAAATTGATGTTAGACGTTAATCGGGCTTTGAGACTAGAAACGATTAAATTTGGAATTTAAGTCGTAAAAGGTTTATTATTAAAGTGTGATATTTAATTTGGAATTAAATAGCGAATTAGAATTTAATGCATATTAAATTGGATTTAATGATGTAGTTTAATTTAATATGAGAATTCGTACATTGAGTACTTATTCGTAAAACGAGTTTGACTCGAGCAAAATCAAATCGTTGTTTGAACATTGGATGATCACTAATTATCAGATTAATTAATTTGATTAGATTGATTGATAACATGCTTGTGTGAATACATGGTTGTGATGATGAATAATGTATATCGGATGGATATTAGATGGATGGGGGAAATTTTGGAAATTGTTGTAATAATTTGATTTATTAAATTGGACCTGCGTGTCCAGCCTTATCACCTTTATTCTCTTTGTATTCTCTTCTCACATATTCCCCTCAATGTAAATGGGGTTTCTTTAGAAGTGTAGTGTAACGGGTAAAATTAATACAAGTGCTAGCTTGAGAGAGAAAGGGAGAGATTTGATCTAGGATCAATGTGTAAAGTATCCATCCGCATATCATTATTATTTATTTTCATACTCGCTTTATTATGTGTTTAGAATGCATGTTTAAGGGTGTATGATGATGAGACCTTAACAAAGATAATAAATTGGTAGCCAATTTGCACGCGAAAAACCCTCACTTAATATCAAGCGATTTTCCTTCCATTGAGTGATTCTTACTCAAGATCCGAGATTAGCATTGGGTTGTTGGCCAAAGTCAAGCCCTTTGTCCGTCGAAGATGTTTTTGAATCACGAGAGTTTTGTTCCATATCGGTGCCTTGTCCAAGTTGTGGTTTGTTGGCCAAAGTCAAGACCACTTCTTGTCACTCGACATTGATTACGAAGCTTTCCATGGTCAATGGGTCGCGCTTGACTGGGATCATTAGGTTTGTTGTGCCAAAGCCAAGGCCTAGTTGATTCAAAGGAAAAAGGTTAGGGTACATATCAGATATGTAGGCATATATATGATATATGTTTCGGACTTGGATGTCCACCTACTGGATCTAGGAATTGGATTGGATCCAATTGATCTTAGAGATCTACCTAGTTAATTATCATACAATTTGTTGGCCAAAGTCAAGATTTTGTGATATTTAACGGGATCCTAGCCCACTAGGAAACACGATTTCCCGAGTACTCGACAGAGGGTTAGAGGCTCGCCGAAAAATAGTGGGAGGCAAGAATTGAATTTGCAATATTCGTTCAATTACTTGCCGTACGAGCTCAATCAAATATCATTCGTCAATATAAATTAAATGTTAGTTGGACTAATATTTAAATTGTTATTTTAATAAACAGTTGGACTGTATTATAGTTGATTGTATAATTGGATTATAGTAATCAATATATTTGAACTAATTAATTTCAATTTACAGTTGATTTTATAATTCGATTATAGTAATCAATGTAATTGAGGTTAATTAATTTAAATTATATTTGATTGTATAGTTGGACTATAATAATCATTATAATAAATAATACCACGAATCGTTGATTAAATAGTTGGACTATTAGTATCAACATTAACTTGAAAGATTGGACATTTAAATAATCTTGGATTAAAATATTTAAATGGTTTAATTTTCAAATTGGGAATTTAATTTCAGGATGGTCCTGGAAATAATAATAAGTTACTTTATTTGATAAAATAACCTTTTATGCCTAAGCCCTGAATTTAAGCAAATTGTAGAGCATAATCTTTGGAAGATTTATGTATGATGACTTAAGTGCTTAATCCGTTATACTTGTCATAAATCTATGTTTAGATTTAAGAAGTATTAAAATTGCAATTAATAACTCTTGCAGGGTTAATAACTATTCTCAAGGAGATATAGTCAAACTTGCAATTAGGCAAGTAGCGCAAGGCGCACTTTACTTCAATATTTTAGAAACCCAAGGCTTGGCCAAAGGCTTCTGAAATGTTGAAAAAGGTAAAGGCAAAATCATTATAATCTTCTGGGAAGATAAAAGACATATCTCAAAGTGACTGTCGTTTGGATAGGGCAGACATGAAGGAATTAAAGAAAGGGCAAGGTTCTGACTTTAAATAAATTTGTCAATATTATGTCTATTACTAGTATTAAAATTGGATTTTAAAATACTTAGTGTGGTACATAAAATATATGTATGGATGTTCAGAATATGCTTTGAGCAGGATACTGACTTCAAGCTGAGATTAAATATGTGAACGGAAACGGGACGAAAGTCACCGTTTCGACCGTAGATACCTAAGTTTAAGAACTACCATTTGGGTATGTACTTAAATTAGGAAACTGTTATAATGTAACTAGTTTGACTAGAAACATTATCTTTATATCAGTGTTTAATCCGTTGCGGATAAACCTTTATATTCTAGAACACTAAGTGTTCATTATATAAAGATGATATCGAGGTAAACAAATTAGATGTGAATAACAACGTTTATATTTTGAATATAATTAATCTCAAACATATAACATGAAAACTGAATAGCTCAAACTGATTTGATAAGAGAGACTTATTTGTGGCATTGTTGTCTAGGACACAATTAAACAAGACTCGTATATCCACGCTTTTGAAGAGTGGGTACTAGGACTGATTTGATTCTATTCAAATAAAGTCTGGCGAATCTAGTTTATTAGGTAAAGTACCTAAAACACTATTTACTAGTAAAAGTGAAAGTGTCCACCGATCTGTTAGCCCTATTCATAGTGAAGTAAGTGGGCCCATGTCTAGCCAGGCTAGATGTGGATATGAATTTTCGTGACCTTAACGGATGTGGCACCACGTTATGGTTATGTGTTTCTTTTGAAGAACACAAATCGGAAACTTTTAGAGTTTCGACACGAAGTAGATAGACAGATCGGCTATAGTATTATACCGTCACGGTAAGACTGTAATGGAAAATACATAAGCAATAAGTTTCACATATACTTGAAAGAGTGTAGTATTCTTTCAAATGAGGACTCCTTCTGGAACACGTCAGTTTGACGGTGTGTCCAAACGGATAACCGAATTCTGTTGGACATGATAAAGTTGATCATGAGTCGCTCTGAGTTATCATTTCCTTCAAAGATAAGCTTTAACAGTGCAAAACTTATTTAGAATAAGTTTCCATAACAATCTGTTTAACAGACTTCATATTTGATATGGACGGGAAAGAAACAGGGTTTCACACTCCTAAAAATTTGGGTATGGCTGGGCATGATGTTTGGATGATACCAAACTAAAACTCAAATCGGATAACTGCCTAATTAAGGTAATCCTGGGAAAACCATAAGTATAGTACTTATACATCTCACATGAGAACAATGTGATTGTTCCTCACCATGCGGTTTTCTAAGAGGAATACCGATATGCAGTGGTAAGTGGGAGGATGGTAATACTCGATGAAAATCGGAAGTAATACTTTTCAAGGCACGAAGTCCTTAATGGAACACAAATAGTTCATCAAGGATGAAACTATACCAGTAATCTTCGAATACACAAGAACCACGTAGATCGGAGAGAATCAGAAAACAACCTGGGGTATGGGTTTCTGATCTCACCTCATAAAGATGTCAATCTTATTGAGCTAAACCAACCGACTACGTTTGAGGAAGTGATACAAGGTATCGACTCCCCTTAAGGCAAGGTGTCATGAGTCCGAAATGGATTCCATGTATACCAACTATGATTGGATACTAGTTGAAGTACCGTAAGGCATTATGCCTATTGGTACTGTATAAGTCTTCAAGGAAGACGTACATGGAAGGCAACATACCAACGTACAAAGTTAGGCTTGTAGCGGAATGGTATCGTTATCAACATTGGGTTGATTACGGTTCAACCTTTTACCTGTTGCCACGGTTTAATCCATTTGGATAATGCTTGCTGAAGCTGCAAGTTTTATTTATGAAATGTGTCAGTTAAAGATCAAAATCGCTTTCCTTAAACGGAAACCTTTTGAAGGATGTTTATAACATCCTGACGATTTTATCATACTAAAACCAGCAAACAAGGTTGCGGGTTATTCGATCTATGTTTGGATTGAAGCAAGCATAAGGATCTTGGAACAGACGTTTTGATGTAATCATAATGGTGTATGATTTTATTCAAAACGGAAATAATTCTTGTGTATATTAGGAGGTTAGTGGGAGCGCACTAACAATGAACGTTCCTAAAATAATGATAATATATGTCATTTATTGGAAATGATATTCCCATAAAAACAATCGGCAAAAGCTTGGCTTTCGAGAGAAATTCTCCGTAGAATTCTTGGGAGTAACAACCTTTATTCTAGGAATAAAGATCTACTGGGATAGATTTGAAGTTGTTAACACTCTTTGAGAAATTATACATTTAAAAATGTACGCGACCTGGTGTCTCATACACTTTGAGCATATGGATTCACAAACAGGCCAATCCGAGTGATAGTCACTGGATTGAAGTTAAGAACATCCGTTAGTATCTTAGAGAACTAAGGATGCTGTCTTAAACTGTGGAGATGGAGAACTTGAAGTGTCTGGGATCACTGTAGCAAGTTTCCAAACCGATAAAGACGACTATGAGTTGCAAACGGTACTATAAAGTTTGAATAACGAAACAGTGAGCTGGAAATCTTCCAAGCAAGATACTGTTACCGAATAACAAAAAATGCAGATAATTGCTGCAGCGGAGGCAGCAATTGAAGCTATTTGGTCGATAGTAAATCTAATTAGATTAGATATAGTTCTGTTAGCTGCTGAGTTAGGCGTCATCACAGGCTAAACAATTAATGGTCTCATCAACGATCCAGATATATACTTCGATATTCATCTGATACGTTCGGATCATACATCGTGGCGATGTGATGATCGAATAAATTACATCAGACGATAATCATGCAAATCCGCTGACGAAAGCTTTTCTCAGCATTTTGAGCCAACCGTACATAGTTCGGGTGTAAGACACTCAAGTGACTGGCTATAGGATAAGTGGGAGATGTTGGACAGTTATGACCCATAGCGTCACTATTTGTACAGATCATGGTTTTGTTGTACAAATTAACTATGTGACAAGGAAATTGTACTCTTATCAATTGTGATTAGATCACCTTAGATGTATAAATGATGAGAGGTCCCTATGATTGTTCCTGTACGGAGAATGATATGAGACAGTATCAGTCCACGTAGGATAAATCATTAATATCCCTAGTCAGAGTATTATCGAGATTGGACATCGATAAATACGTAAAAGACTAGTATTGCAGTTGTGCGTGTTGTGAGGGCACAACAGCATAGTTCTCATATATTTGGGTATTGGATACTCATGCAAGTGTAATAGGAGGTTGTGTTTCACCGATGGTACGGGAAACAGCTTCGCTATGGATAGACCCCCTCGGAATCCCATTGGTAGTAGATTATGTGTCTATGGGAGTCCGACATCAGGGTAGGTGTAATTTGGTCTTAACCTGAGACTTGCACCGCTAATGCTTGCGACAATCAGTATACTTTTGTTGAGGTCGTCCTGGGCTGTAACAGGTTCTGTGTACGCCGATACTGAGTATATTGAGAATCGTAGAGTATTGGGTGGATGTCAAGACGGAAGTATCACTCCAGTCATAGTGGAGATGATGTCAAATAGGATACGGTATTAGTGCTCTTAAGTGTTGCGCAACCATCGGGATATTATTACTAGGTCATGTATATCCGATTATAGAGACTAGTTACCAGACATCCGACATGTGCTTCGTACGGGGTAGACACAACTCCAGCCCCAGGCCTAGCACGTGACCGTCCGATACTGGATCGAAATACGCAATACCACGTATACTACGCCTGATATAGATCGCTTATTCCTGTAAGCAAGTTTCCGGAGAATTGGGTAGGCATGGTGCTTCGGATAGTCCGACGACCCGATTTACTGCCATCATATTCGGGGATCTCATTGGTCGCTTCCCAATGATTCACCGATGATGTATGACTCGCACTTTAATTAATCTGGGATTAATTCGATGAGAGAGAAAATTAATCTGGGATTAATTACGGAGATATTTTATCTAGGATAAATATCCTCTAAAGAGAGAAAATAATTAATTTAGAATTAATCGATTAAATTAAATATTCGATATATTAAACGAAATTGGATTTCGACGCGGAATTAAAATTAAATTTTAATTCGGGCGAACGAATTAATTTAGAATTAATTCGTTAGCGACATGAATAGTGAATTCGCTAGGCGTAATCATTAATTATGATGCAACGGTAAATTCGCTAATTAGGAATTAGCGAACCCAAGCCCGAGCGTGATTACGAGCGCATTCGCATTTCGAATTCAAGTGCGGCACGTAAGTCACATTAAACGTCGAATCATTAGTCGCATCAAGCGTCAAATCACATGTCACTTTGTGTAATGTGACAATTTGATTGCTTGATTTGACTTGATGTGAGTTAGTGGAGTGGTTGGAATGTTTGGTATATACTTGATTTTTGAAATCAATTATATTTGATTTACCATTTGACTTTTGACAAAAAATTATTTGGTAAATCATTAATATATTTTGGAAAATATAAAAAGGATATTTGATATCATTTTACCAACCAACGCTCACTTTTTCTCTTCTCTCTCCATGCTTCTCCTTTCACGCCCATTGAAGCAATTTTTGAGCTTCTAGTTCAGCTCCAAAACCGTGAATGAGGAGGCCATTTTGAGTGGGTTTTTGTGGCAAAAATCACAAGTGCTAGCACACCGAGAGTTGTACGAAGGTGTTAGGGAAACTCACCCACGAGTCGGGAATCGCTCGATAAAGATTTGAAGCTCAAAATCTCAGCTCAAAATTGAAAAATCAAGACAGTGGACTGCATGCAGTGGGCGTGACTTTGGAGGGCCAATTTTGATTTTGTTGGTCGTTTCATCGCACTACCGATCGATGTGAGTGAGTTTCCGCAACTCCTTTGATATGTATTTCACAAATATTCATGCTTGTTTGATGATCTTGGGACCTAGATTAAAACCAACACTAGAATATAAAGGTATACTCGCAACGAGTTATACTCGATATAAAGATAATGTTTCTAGTCAAATAGTTACATTTTAAGAGTTTCCTAATTTAAATACACACAAGAATGGTAGTACCTAAACTTAGATATTTGCGGTTAAAACAGCGACTTTCGTCCCGTTTTTGATTCGCAGATTAATCTCATCTGAAGTCAGTGTCCTGGTCATAGCAGATTCTGCACATCAATGCATATTTATGTACCACTTTAGTATCTAAAATCCAATTTTAATACCAGTAGCGAACATATTTATGACAAACATCTTTGAAGCTGGAGCCTTGCACCGTCTTCATTTCCTTCATGTCTGCCTTTTGTCCATACGGCAGTCACGCTTCAGTGACCCAGTTTGCCACAATTTAGACAGACATTTTGGGATATGTCCTTTCGTCTTTCCAGAAGACTGTGATGATTTTGCTTTTGCCATTTTCTACAACTTAGAAGCTTTCAGCCAAGCCTTGGCCAACTGGGATGTTAAATTAAGATGTGCCTTGCGCTTCTTGCCTTATTGCAAACTTTGGTTTTGTCTCCTTGAGCATAGCCATTAACTCTCCAAGTGTTTACAATTCCAATTAATACTTCTAAGATTTAAGTGTAGATCTATGAAGATCCTTCAATTTCAACATCATGGTTTTAAGATCTAATCCTTAGTTATGACGATGAAATTAAGGAGTCATTATGGCAAGGTTAACGGATAAGCACTAAAGTTATCATCACATGATTTTTCCAAAGATCATGCTCTACTATTTGCTTAACTCCTAGCTTAGGCCCAAGAGGTTATTTATCAAATAAAGTAACTTCTTAGTTTCCAGAACTATCCTGAAATTTTATTCCCAATTGAAAATTAAAGTCGTTCAAACACATTTTCCTTAGGATTATGTTTTAAACGTTTAATCTTTCAGTTTATCTTGATTCTAATAGTCCAACTATATTAATCAAGTAACTTAATTTGGTTAAATTCAATTATATTGATTACTATAATCCTATTATAATATCTGTTAGACAGTTATGACCCATAGCGTCACTATTTTGTAAATGATATTGTATTATTGTACAAAATTAACTATGTAGTAATAATGAAATTGCCTTTTTACCGTTTTGTAATTTATTTACTTTGATATAAATGGTAAAGTCCCTATGATTAGTTCCGGATTGTGATGATATGAGACGGTATCAATCCATAAAGGTTTAATCATTAAATATCCCTAGTCGTAGTATTATCGAGATTGGACATCGATAATGCGGAATAGACTAGTACTGCACTTGTGCATGTTGTGAGGGCAACGGCATAGTTCTCATATATTTAAGTATAGGATACTTATGCAAGTGCGGTAGGAGGTTGTGTGTTTTACCGATGGTACGGAAAACAGCTTCGCTCTGGATAGACCCCGCGGAATCCCATTGGTAGTATGTCTGCGTGTCTATGGGAGTCCGCTTCAGGGTAGGTGCATATGATCTTAACCTGAGACTTGCATCGCTAGTACTTACGACAATCGGTAAACTTTAGTTTTGGTGGTCCAGGGCTTTAACGGGTTCTGTGTACACCTCTTCTGGGTTATCGAGAATCGTAGTGTATTGGGTGTGATGTCAAGATGGAAGTATCACTTCAGACATATGGAGATGATGATCGCGAGGGATACAGAACTAGTACTCTATAATGGTTGCAACCATCGGGATAATATGACTAGGTCAGGATTATCCGATTCAAAGAGACTGGTTGCTTGATGTCCGATATGTGTATCGTACGGGGCAGACACATCTCCAGCCCCAGGCCTTACATGTGATCATCCGATACTGGTTCGATATACACTATACTACGGTATACTACGCCTGTTATAGATCTTATATTCCAATAAGAATATTTCTGGAGAATTGGGTAGGCATGGCGTTTTGCTAGAGGCTAACCTTGTCTTGTAAATCGGTAAAAACGTAGTACTTGGTACGTACGTATTCAGATAATCTGACGGCCGTATTTACTGCCAACATATCCAGAGATCTCTTGGGTCGCTTCCCGAAGATTCACCAATGACGTATGATTCAAACTCGATTAATCTTGGATTAATTACGGAGAGACTTTATCTTGGATAAAGTACTATACATAGAGAGAGAACGATTAATTTGGAATTAATCGTAAAATTATTATATTCGATATAATAATCGAAATTCGATTTCGACGCGAAATTAAAATTAGATTTTAATTCGGGCAAACGAGTTAATTTAGAATTAATTCGTTAGCGACGTAAATAATAATTTCGCTAGGCGCAATTATTTATTTAAATTCGATTTAATTAACGTCGCGACGTAAGTTCGGTATTTCGGAAATATCGAACCCGAACGCGTGAGTGCACGTGGGCCCACTTTCATTTGGAAACGTGTGGGGCCCACATGACACATGTCATTTTATGCATTATTTAATTGTTAATACATTGCATGGTGATAGTGTACAATACACTCAATGGTTTTGCATGGAATTGAGTGTTTGACACTCTAAGCCATTGCATGATTTGTGTCATAAGTTATTATTAATTTAATAAATATTATGGCATAAATATAAATTGATTTTTGTAACAAAAAATCATAACTCTCCTCTCTCTCTCACATTGCCGAAAGCATGCAGTTTTGGGCTCTCATTTCTTCAATTTTTGTGGCAAGATTTGAAGAAGTTGTGCATTCAAAATCACAACAAAGGCTAGCACCTTCAAGGGATCATACATAGGTGATATGGGAAACTAATCCTTGAGCTTGGAAGGATCAAACTCGACTTGGAGTCCCTCTTTCTTCTTGGCCGAGAGCTTCACTGCACAAGGGAGGAATTCGCATCATCTTAGCATCCATTTTCAAGTATTGTGAGTATGATTCCGCCATACTTCAATTAATTCATTCATGTATTTATATATTTTGCTTGTTCTTGTTGATCTTGGGGCTTGGTAATTTTTTCCAACAATGGTATCATTGAGCTTAAAGAGCATGCAAATATATTAGGATGTTATTTGGGGAAATTGTATGAAGCATGATTTGATGAGTTTGCTTGATTAAATATGCTTAGATGTATGTTATTTAGATTATACATCATCAATTTCATGGAAAATAAATTGGATTAATTTTTCCAACCCAAATGAGGCTTGGCCGAATACATGCAAGCATATGGACTAGATGATTTTTTAATTTTAAGACATTAGATGACTTGAAACAATATGGAATGATGATTTGTAACTCGATTGGATTGAAAACGAAATCGGAACCATTTTAATCACCTTGGCCGAATGCTTGATGGAGGATTAGGGACTTGATTTTTTGATTAAATAATGTTGGACATATATTTAAGATAAAAATATGATTAATGGATTAATTTGATATTTTGGGAATATTGATTTAAAGGATTAATCATGATAATACACTTTAATTAATTAAGTTATAAAATTTGGAATTTTAAAATTTGGTTAGTTGGGCTTAATTTTGAATTGGGCCTAAAACTATTATATTTGGACATAATGGGCTTGGTTGGGCCAAGTAGATTTGGACCATTTGGATTGGATCCAAAATGGGCCTAAATCACACCATTTAAGCCCAAATGTAATAAATGGGTTTTATGTTTAATTGGGCCTTATGGGCTTGATATTGATTTTATGGCATATGAGGGTGATTCCTTATTGGGCTTGGTAATTGGGTTTGACCCATACATTGACCAAAACCCAAGCCTAAAGAAATCAATTGAAAGCCCATCGGACTTTAATTAAACGGACATTAGATGTTAGTTGGGCTTTGAGACCCGATTGTATTAGATTTGGAATCTAAGTTATAAAAGCACAATAAAAGTGTAAATATTTAATTTAGAATTAAATAATAGGATTAGTATTGAATACGACTTAAATTGGATTTAACGAGTAGTTCGATATAATTCGTGAATTCATACTATAAGTATTTATTCTCAAATTGAGTTGGACTCGCGCAAATGCAAACAATTGTTTGAACATTGTATTGTCACCTAATTAAAGACTAATTAATTGGATTTGATTGGTTGTATAACATGCCTTGAATGAATGAATGTGGATGTGATGTATGAATAGTGTATATCGGATGGATATTAGAAGGGAAGGGTAATTTTAGAAATTATTGTAAATTTAGAATTTATAAATTGGACCTGCGTGTCCAGCCTTTCTCTTATTGTCTCTTTGTATTCTCTTCTCACCTAATTCCCCTCAATGTAAATGAGGTTTCTCTTATTGTATTATGTAATTGGGTAAGAGTAGAATAGTGCTAGCGGGGAGAGGAAAGGGGGAGTGATTTGTTCTAGGAACAAGTTGTTGTTCATATCCATCCGTATATCGCTATTACTTTACTTTACGCGCTTTATGATGTTTTAGAAGCATGCTTAAGGGTGTATGATGATGAGACCTAACAAAGATAAATTAATTGGTTGCCAATTACGCGAAAAATCCCTCAAACAATATTAAGCGATTTTCCTTCCGTTGAATGATTCTTCTCAAGATCCGAAATTGCATTGGTTTGTTGGCCAAAGTCAAGATCACTTCTTGTCCATCGACATTGATTACGAAACTTTCCTCGTCAATGGGTCCCGCTTAACTGGAATCATTAGGTTTGTTGTGCCAAAGCCAAGGCTTAGTTGATTCAGAGGAAATGGTTAGGAAAATGTATTGGATGCATTGACATATGTATATGTTTCGGACTTAGATGTCCACCTACCGGATCTAGGAATTGGATGGGATCCAATTGATCTTCGAGATCTACCTAGTTAAATATCATACAATTTGTTGGCCAAAGTCAAGGTTGTGTGTTATTTAACGGGATCCTAGCCCACTAGGAAATTGGATTTCCCGAGTACTCAACAGAGGGTTAGAGACTTGCAGAAAATAGTGGGAGGCTAGTATTGAATTTGCAATTATCGTTCAGATACTTAGCTTTACGCGCTTACACAACTTATTTCGTCAATATTTACACATTAGTTGGACTAATACAATGTTATTTTTTTATGTAACAGTTTGACTGTACCCACATATCGTTAACTAGATAATTAGATTATCGTAGTTAAGATGGCAAACAAGGGAAATGTCCGTGACATAATCATGGGTGATAATGTGTTCAAGGGCACCAACTTCGCCGACTGGGAAATGAACCTAAGGATAGTCCTTGGGGCGGAGAGGATACTGTATACGATACAAAAACCTCTCGGGCCTAAGCCCACTGAGCCACTTGAGCTGGAGTTATGGAAAACTCACAGTGATGATTGTGACACGGCTCAGTCGATCATGCTTGCTTCAATGACTCAACACTTTCGCCGCCAGAATAGGGACTTGGATCCTTATAATATGATGGCAAGATTGCAAGATCTTCACCGCACTAATAAAGCGGATGGCGAGGTACGAGTTAGTGAAGAAAATCTTTCGCTCCCGTATGACTGATGGTAGTTCTGTTGAGGTCCATGGGACTCAAATGATAGCCGATATTGATGAATTGGCTAATATGGGTATAGTCTTGGAGGCTGAGCTGTCTATAGATGTACTTCTACAGTCACTACCCGATACTTGGAAACAGATTGTCATCAACTACAAATTGATGAATTCGGATGATACTCTTGGAGAGTTATTATCGATTCTCAAGGAGTCAGAGAAAGAGCTTCTGAAAGGCAACAAGCGCGAGGCGCACTTTGCATCAACATCTCAAACGCCGAAAGCTGGGCTCAAGGCAACTGGGGGTGTTAAGAGAGAAAAAGCATAGAAACAAAGGCAAGGCCAAGTCAACAAAGGCTTCTGGGAAGCCAAGGGACAAGTCTCAAGATGTTTGCCTGAAATGCGGCAAGAAAGGTCACTGGAAGCGTGACTGCCGCATGAACAAGGGACACAAGGAGGACATACAGGCGGGCAAGGCACCGGCCTCAGGTATGTTTGTTATTGAGATAAATATGACTACTTCTAGTCTTAATAAAAATTGGATTTTTGATTCTGGCTGTGGTTCTCATATTTGTACTGATGTGCAGGATCTGCATGATAGCAGGAGACTGGCTTCGGGGGAGGTAGATCTACGAGTTGGAAATGGAACTTCTGTTGCTGTTTTGGCCGTAGGCACTTTTGTTTTGGAACTGCCCTCGGGGCATGTACTTAAACTAAATGACTGTTATTTTGTTCCTAGTTTAACTAGGAATATTATTTCTGTATCTTTGTTAACCCAGTATGGGTACACTTTTGTATTTAAAAACACCAGGTGTTATTTATATAAAGATGATGCAGAAATTTGCACTGCCGATGCAAATAATGGTCTTTATATTTTGAATATAAATAAATCTCCAAAACGTAAAATAACAAACAAAAGGCTCAAAATGAGTAATCCAAAGGAAGAAACTTATTTGTGGCATTGTCGTCTGGGACACATCAACAAGACTCGCATATCCACACTTTCGAAGAGTGGGTACTTGGACGGATTTGATCCAAATTCATATGACGTCTGCGAATCTTGTTTATTAGGCAAAATGCCTAAATCACCTTTTAGTGGTAAAGGTGAACGCGCCACTGAACTGTTAGCCCTCGTTCATAGTGACGTTTGTGGGCCCATGTCTAGCCAGGCTAGAGGTGGATATCGATACTTCGTAACCTTTACGGATGATGCATCGCGTTATGGTTATGTGTATCTAATGATGCACAAGTCGGAAACTTTTGAGAAATTCAAAGAGTTTCGACACGAAGTTGAAAAAAAAACAGGCAAGAGTATTAAGACATTACGGTCGGACCGTGGTGGCGAATACTTAAGTAATGAGTTTCAAGATTACTTGAAAGAATATGGTATTCTTTCACAATGGACTCCTCCTGGAACACCACAATTAAATGGTGTGTCTGAACGGAGAAACCGTACCTTGCTTGACATGGTAAGGTCGATGATGAGTCGCACTGAGCTACCTATATCCTTCTGGGGACATGCATTAGAAAGTGCAATTCTTATTTTGAATAGGGTTCCGTCAAAGTCTGTTGAACAGACTCCGTATGAGATATGGACAGGAAAGAAACCAGGTTTCTCATTCCTGAAGATTTGGGGTTGCTGGGCATACGTCAAACGTTTGGAAGGTACCAAACTTGAACCCAAATCAGATAAATGCCTATTTGTTGGATATCCTAGGGAAACCAAAGGATATTACTTCTATTACCCACAAGAGAACAAAGTATTTGTTGCTCTACATGCGGTTTTCCTTGAGAAGGAATTCCTAAATGCAGTGTTTAGTGGGAGGAAAGTAGAACTCGATGAAAGTCGTAGTGATACTGTTCCTGGCAATGAATCGAGAACGGAACATGAACAGTCCATCCAGGATGAGACTGAACCACAATCTTCAATTACACAAGGACTACGTAGGTCGGAGAGAGTCAGGGTAATACCTGAGAGGTATGGATTCCTGATCTCACCTCATGTAGATATTAATCTTATTGAGGATACTGAACCGGCTACGTAGGAGAGGAAGCGATACAAGGTATCGAATCCACTTTATGGCAAGAGGCCATGAAGGCCGAAATGGATTCCATGTATACCAACCAAGTTTGGACACTAGTTGATGCACCAGAAGGCGTAAAGCCTATTGGATGCAAATGGGTCTTCAAGAAGAAGACCGACATGGATGGCAACGTACAAACGTACAAAGCTAGGCTCGTAGCGAAGGGGTATCGTCAACAACTTGGAGTTGATTATGACGAAACTTTCTCACCCGTTGCCATGATTAAATCCATTCGGATAATGCTTGCGATAGCTGCATATTACGATTACGAAATATGGCAGATGGACGTTAAAACCGCTTTCCTTAACGGAAACCTGTTGGAGGATGTTTATATGCAACAACCTGACGGTTTTATCGCACCAAGACTTGCAAACAAGGTTTGTAAGTTAAATCGGTCCATTTATGGACTGAAGCAAGCATCGAGGTCATGGAACCAACGTTTTGATGAGGTCATAAAAGAATATGATTTCATTCAAAACGTAGATGATCCTTGTGTATATAAGAAGGTTAGTGGGAGTGCACTGACTTTTATTGTCCTTTATGTCGACGATGTATTGCTTATAGGCAATGACATTCCCATGTTAACGTCGGTGAAAGCTTGGCTTTCATTGAAATTCTCCATGAAAGATCTGGGAGAAGCAGCTTTTATTCTAGGAATAAAGATCTACAGGGATAGATCTAGAAGGCTACTTGGACTCTCCCAGAGTACATATATTGATAAAGTGTTGAAGAGATTCAACATGGATCAGTCCAAGAGGGGACTGTTGCCAACATCACATGGCGTCTATCTATCTAGGGACATGTGTCCTAAAACACAAGATGAGAGAGACAACATGAGTCGGACTCCGTTCGCCTCGGCAGTTGGATCGATCATGTATGCCATGATATGTACACGACCTGATGTGTCCTATGCTTTGAGCATGTGTAGTCGATATCAGGCCGATCCAGGAAAGGATCACTGGATGGCGGTTAAGAGTATCCTTAGGTATCTTAAGAGAACTAAGGATGTTTTCTTAATCTATGGAGATGGAGAACTTGAGGTATCTGGGTATACCGATGCAAGTTTCCAAACCGACAGAGACGACTTCAAGTCGCAAACCGGGTACATATTTTGCTTGAATAACGGAGCAGTGAGCTGGAAATCTTCCAAGCAAGATACTGTTGCCGATTCAACAACTGAAGCGGAGTACATTGCAGCAGCTGAAGCAGCAAAGGAAGCGGTTTGGATCCGAAAATTCCTAGTTGGATTAGGAGTAGTTCCATTAGCAGCTGAGCCCGTTTTATTGTATTGTGACAATAGCGGGGCCATAGCGCAGGCTAAGGAACCAAGGTCTCATCAACGATCCAAACATGTTCTTCGACGATTCCATCTGATTCGAGAGATCATACATCGTGGCGATGTGAAGATCGAAAAGATCGCATCAGAGGACAACATTGCAGATCCGCTGACGAAAATAATTCCTCGGGAAAAGTTTGAGCGACACATACATAGTTCAGGTATTAGATGCTTGAGTGACTGGCTATAGGCCAAGTGGGAGATTGTTAGACAGTTATGACCCATAGCGTCACTATTTTGTAAATGATATTGTATTATTGTACAAAATTAACTATGTAGTAATGAAATTGCCTTTTTACCGTTTTGTAATTTATTTACATTTGATATAAATGGTAAAAGTCCCTATGATTAGTTCCGGATTGTGATGATATGAGACGGTATCAATCCATAAAGGTTTAATCATTAAATATCCCTAGTCGTAGTATTATCGAGATTGGACATCGATAATGCGGAATAGACTAGTACTGCACTTGTGCATGTTGTGAGGGCACAACGGCATAGTTCTCATATATTTAAGTATAGGATACTTATGCAAGTGCGGTAGGAGGTTGTGTTTTACCGATGGTACGGAAAACAGCTTCGCTCTGGATAGACCCCGCGGAATCCCATTGGTAGTATGTCTGCGTGTCTATGGGAGTCCGCTTCAGGGTAGGTGCATATGATCTTAACCTGAGACTTGCATCGCTAGTACTTACGACAATCGGTAAACTTTAGTTTTGGTGGTCCAGGGCTTTAACGGGTTCTGTGTACACCTCTTCTGGATTTATCGAGAATCGTAGTGTATTGGGTGTGATGTCAAGATGGAAGTATCACTTCAGACATATGGAGATGATGATCGCGAGGGATACAGAACTAGTACTCTATAATGGTTGCAACCATCGGGATAATATGACTAGGTCAGGATTATCCGATTCAAAGAGACTGGTTGCTTGATGTCCGATATGTGTATCGTACGGGGCAGACACATCTCCAGCCCCAGGCCTTACATGTGATCATCCGATACTGGTTCGATATACACTATACTACGGTATACTACGCCTGTTATAGATCTTATATTCCAATAAGAATATTTCTGGAGAATTGGGTAGGCATGGCGTTTTGCTAGAGGCTAACCTTGTCTTGTAAATCGGTTAAAAACGTAGTACTTGGTACGTACGTATTCAGATAATCTGACGGCCGTATTACTGCCAACATATCCAGAGATCTCTTGGGTCGCTTCCCGAAGATTCACCAATGACGTATGATTCAAACTCGATTAATCTTGGATTAATTACGGAGAGACTTTATCTTGGATAAAGTACTATACATAGAGAGAACGATTAATTTGGAATTAATCGTAAAAATTATATTCGATATAATAATCGAAATTCGATTTCGACGCGAAATTAAAATTAGATTTTTAATCGGGCAAACGAGTTAATTTAGAATTAATTCGTTAGCGACGTAAATAATAATTTCGCTAGGCGCAATTATTTATTTAAATTCGATTTAATTAACGTCGCGACGTAAGTTCGGTATTTCGGAAATATCGAACCCGAACGCGTGAGTGCACGTGGGCCCACTTTCATTTGGAAACGTGTGGGGCCCACATGACACATGTCATTTTATGCATTATTTAATGTTAATACATTGCATGGTGATAGTGTACAATACACTCAATGGTTTTGCATGGAGTTTGAGTGTTTGACACTCTAAGCCATTGCATGATTTGTGTCATAAGTTTATTATTAATTAATAAATATTATGGCATAAATATAAATTGTTTTTGTAACAAAAAAATCATAACACTCTCTCTCTCTCACATTGCCGAAACTGCATGCAGTTTTGGGCTCTCCATTTCTTCAATTTTTGTGGCAAGATTTGAAGAAGTTGTGCATTCAAAATCACAACAAAGGCTAGCACCTTCAAGGGATCATACATAGGTGATATGGGAAACTAATCCTTGAGCTTGGAAGGATCAAACTCGACTTGGAGTCTCTTTTCTTCTTGGCCGAGAGCTTCACTGCACAAGGGAGGAATTTCGCATCATCTTAGCATCCATTTTCAAGTATTGTGAGTATGATTCCGCCATACTTCAATTTATTCATTCATGTATTTATATATTTTGCTTGTTCTTGTTGATCTTGGGGCTTGGTAATTATTTTCAACAATATCAAACTTAATTTTGAAATAGTTTGAATACAGTCCAACTGTTTAACTTAAAACAACAATAAAATATAGTCCAACTAACTACTTAAATTGACGAAAAATGAAAATGCTATGCGGTAATGGCAAGTATCTAAAAGAAAATTTCAAATCTAATACTTGGCCTCTACTATTTTTCGGTCTTTGAGCCCTCTAACACTGTTGAGTTACTCGGAGAAACCTTGTTTCCTAGTGACTAGGATCCCATTAAATAACACACAATTGACTTTGGCAACACATGGTGGATAACTTAACTAGGTAGATCCTAAGATCAATTGGATCTCATCCAATTCCTAGATCCAGTAGGTAGACCTCCAAGTCCGAAACATTATATCTTATAATGCCAATATATCCAATATATTCCCTAACCTTTTTCATCTGACTCAATAAGCCTGGCTCGGCACGACAAACTTAATGACCCAGTTAAAGGAACTGACGGCGTAAACACACACGTATGACGCAAGCGTCGTATCGTTCAAGTAGTATAAAAAGTATCGATCCCACGAGACTTAAAACCTTATCTATTAATTTTTATGAGTTGAGTTTACTGGTATCTAACTGATTGATTTGATTTGGTTGGAAAAAGGCGATGATTCTAAATTTAAAACAAGTAAAATAATTTGCTTAAGTGAAATGATGAAATGAATGATAAATTCAATTATAAAAAAACTATCCAAGGTGTGACTTATTTCAATATTATTTAAAAGATGAAGTAGTTATCCTATAGTTGGGTAATATATCAATTTATAACCTGGAACACTAAATTATGTAAAAGCCTCTTCCGATGGTCAATTACAAATACCTAGTATAATCCAATTGAACCATATGTCTATGTCAACCAAATTACCTAGATTCATTAAGTTCAAGTTCCAATTATGGCTACCCGCCCGACAGGTATATTCATATCCTGTAAGGAAATCTATTAAAGGGTTATCTATCCTCAAGGAAGATCGTGGGCTATTGAGTCTAAGGTCTTAAACTTAAAATCCCTATGTCTAGTTCATTTTAAGTTTACCTAATCAATTTAATTAATGGCCAGTTAATTAAAGAGCATTAAGATTAAGACTCAATAAATAAATCTTTAAATTACCCAAACTATAATCTAACTCTTATAAACTGGTTAAATTGAAATTCATCACAACCATAGATAACTAACTTACCTACGACACATAACTAGGGCTAAAAACTTAAAAGACTTAAAATAAAATTGCATAAAGTAAATGCGGTAAAATAAA
The DNA here is from genome assembly GCA_019454045.1 of Zanthoxylum bungeanum. Lineage (NCBI taxonomy): Eukaryota > Viridiplantae > Streptophyta > Magnoliopsida > Sapindales > Rutaceae > Zanthoxylum > Zanthoxylum bungeanum. Next base: position 238,560 of record SKCR01029769.1, read on the forward strand.
TGCTGAAAGTGAATTAAAATAAAATTGCTAAGGTAAAAGGAATTACTTCTACTACTACTAATTTAGATAATCTCCCAGAAAATAATATATAAACTTGTGATTATTACCAACCGACCAATTTGGCGGTTGATGAGTGGTATTTATATCACTATTTCCCACTCATTTAACTTAATATTTTGTATAGTTTCTTGAGTTTTATGAACGTTTTGATGTGTTTTATTGTTATCTTGCAGATAAATAAAGTTTGGACAGCACTGGAGGCAATTTGGGGCAAAACCGGACAAAAATGCGTCAACAGGGTTATTTTTGTCTTTTGCGCGTCGCGACTCTAAAGCACAGCGCGCCGCGACGCCCAGCGTGAGCCGGATTTGCTAACATGCGCCTGGTCAACGGTCAACAATCAATTGAGAAGTTTTGACTTTGCTAAAATGCGCCGTGCCACGTGTCACCATCACATCCCATCTGCTAACATGCGCCGTGCCACATGTCAACATCATATGCTGCCAACACTCTGACATGACACGTGTCGCCTCGTCATCAGCCATGTCATCGGTCAACGAGTCAACATTGCCACGTGTCATGCCACGTCATCAGACACGTCAGCAAGTCAACCGAGTCAACATGCCACGTCAGCCTCAGCCAATCAGAATTTGACACGTGTCGCCACGTGTCGCCATCCTATTGTGCCGACAAATGCAACACACGCCTACGCCACGTCAGCGCCACGTCATCGCCACGTCATCAATGACGTCATCACAATAATTGAGAATTAGCCGCCTTGACACGTGTCGCGTGAACAGTCAGCCGCCTTGATGACGTGTCGTCTCCTCAGCGTGCCACGTCGACAGATCCAGCGTCGCGACGCTGAGTTCCTTGGCGTCGCGACGCTGGAACAGTGAAAAATATTTCTATAAATACTAGCGCGAATTTCAGAATTTTGGGGTGCCCTTCTCTCTCTCATCTCTTTGATGAAGAGAGAGTTTCTCTCTCTAAAAAATATTTTTTTTTTATTTTTTTATTTTTTTTTAGTTTGTAATTTATTTTAATTACTTGTTGTAATAATAGTAATTTAATTTTTACTTTTTACTTTTTACAGTTTTTACTATTCACCATAATGTTGTAACTTTCTCAGCTAGGGTGAAAGGTAATTCTTTTACTGTTATTATTTAGATTAATCTCCCTTAAAAATAATATTTACTATTTAAAATTCTGATTAATAAGGAATACCGCTATATTGGTCGGTTGGTAATTTAATTTTAATCTGGTTTAAACCTGACTAATCACGGATACCGCCAGACTGGTCGGTTGGTAAATTTATTTTTGGTTCCGCCTTAATGGCTGGTTGGACTTAATTTGACTTAATCAGGATACCGCCAGACTGGTCGGTTGGTAAATTTAACACAAGTTTTTATATTTTTTATGGGAGATATCTAAATTAGTAGTAGTAAAAGTAATTCCTTTTACCTTAGCATTTTATTTTATTGTAATTTACTTTTCAGCTTTTATTTATGTCTTTTACTTTTATGAATTTACTAGTCCTAGTTATGTGTTAGTTTTCTGAGGTTGTGATGACTTTTAATATCACCTTATAAGGGATTATTTTATAGTTGGGTAATTTACAGGTTTATTTATTAAGTTTCAAGCTTAATGCTTCTTGTTGTCTGATCACCAATAAGATTGATATGGTAAATCTAAAATGAACTAGACATAGGGATTTTAGGTTTCAGCCTTAGACTTAATAGCCCACGATCTTCCTTGAGGATAGATAACCCTTTAATAGATTTCCTTACAGGATAGGAATATACCTGTTGGGCGGGGGTAGCCATAATTGGAACTTAACCTTAATGAATCCAGATAATTTGGTTGACATAGACATATGGTTCAATTGGGTTAAACTGGGTATTTGTGTCTGACCATCGACAGAGGCTTACACATAATTTAGTGTTCCAGGTTAGTAAATCGATTTATTACACAAACATAAAATAATCACTTCATCTTTTAAATGATATTAAAAGAAATCACAACCCTAGATCTTGTATCTTTTGTTATTTTTCTTAGTATTTTCTTTTGTCTTTTTATTTATTTATTTATTTTGTAAAACCACTTTCAACCAATCAAGCAATCAATTCTATTCTCCCTTTAATTAGATATTTATAAATAAATAGATTCAATAATTAATAACAACAGTAGGAATTAAGTCCTCGTGGGATCGATATTTTTATACTACTTGAACGATACGTGCGCTTGCGTTATACGTGTGTGTTTACGCCGGTCAAGTTTTTGGCGCCGTTGCCGGGGACTTATATTTCTTGAGTTATTAATTTACTTGTATCTAATTTTCTTTATTTTTATCGGTAATTTTTATTTCTTTCTTTTGATTTCAGGTGACTTACAAATGGAACATTACTGGGAGATTGAAAGATTACATGTTCTACAAGAAGATACACCCCACATCTGGGAGCAACAGCCCGGTTTTCTGAGGCCTGTTGTCGAGCCCAATGATTATCACTGGATGCCAGAATCAAGCAATACTACAATTGCTCATCAGAACTCAATGTGGAGATGTGATATATGTAATGGTGACCACCCAAGCGATTATTGCGAATACAACTACCATCCAGAGTGGCAGAACTATCAAGATCCTTCATGGTACGACGAACCATCACATTTCACAGAACCACATTTTCCATCTTATCCACCATCTTCCTTCGATCCTTATCAATAACCAGAACCATCCGAGGAAGATCAATTGATTCACATGTTCAAAGAACAGACAGCTCAATTTGATGCACAAGTTCAGAGTAACACAGAATCCATACAGAGAATGACAGATCAGATCAGACAATTAACAGAAAACCAGAACTATATACCTCAAGAACCATTCTCAGATGACACTGATGAAGCCTTCGAGTACCAATCATTTTATAATGACATTTCAACAGAGGAGGAGGCTGAGCAGTATCAACAATCAGAGGTATTAGTTCAGGAACTTGAACCGGCAAAGTCTCGATTTGATTTCTATTATTCAGATTCTGACGAGGATGAAACTGAAATATTTGTACCAACTGCATCAAAAATTGAGGATGACATTCTGTGTCCTCAAAACGAAGATCTTGGAGATTCCATTTCACAAATGTTTGAAGAAGATCTTCCTGAACCATCCAATCCAGTCATATCAGAGGATGAAGACCTAAAATCTAACATTTCTTTTCATTCTCAGGTTGACAATTTTGAAATATGTATTTCACAGATGACAGATGAAGAACTAAATACAGAAATTTTAAAATACATCTGTGAAGAAACGGTGGAGCAAAAAGAAGAGCAAATAGAGGAGCAATTGTCTGACCTTAATAAAGATCCAGAGCATTCAGGAAAAACATCGCTGTGTTGGGGAGTACAAATCAAAGATATCACCCAGAAGTTTGACAGAATGGAACTTCTATTCCAAGTCAAACACCATACGAGACCTCCTGATTTTCTTTCTTTCTTTTCAGGTACTACTGGAGCAACAAAAGTCAAAAAGGTGGCACGAGCACTGAATGAGACAAAACTCATTTTGCCACTTTACCGTTGGAAGAGACCCTTCAAAAGCAACGCTCACGGAATTGTCTGTAATCGGATATCTAAAACAACATTGAAACCTCCTTAACAGATGAATTTCAGTCACGTCTGGCTGAAGACAAAAAATTCAGCGCTAGCAGGGAGGCAACCCATGCAATTTATTGTAATTTATTTTTCATATTTTGTGTGAACTTTTTAATTTGTTTGTTATTTTTGCAGGAAAAATTTAAAATGGAGTTTATCAGGACAAAGTAGGCCAGGACAAGAGGGATTTTCAAAATAAACATTTGACAAAATCACGAAAATACAAAGTTGATCCAGGAGACGGCCGAGTAAAAAGACACTTCTTAAGAGGCGTCCCTATGGAGTTATCTGTCGCAAGACATGGTTTTGCCAAAAAAAAAAAAAAAAAAAATACCGAGTGTCGCGACGCACGACCAATTTCAGCGTCGCGACACTGGTTTGTTTAGAAAGGCCCAAAACAGCAGCCACCAAGATAGATTTCATTCATCTTCTTCTTCTCTCAACAGCCACGGAGTCAAACCCAACAGAGATCAGAAACCGAGAGCCACCACCCACCAGCCGCACCTACAACCACCACCACCGAAACCGCAAGAGTCTTCACCAACCAAGATCCAGCCACCACACGTCCGAGATCCACACCATGAGCGACCACCGCGAGCCATCCTTGCCGTGACTCAACCGCGAGCCAACGAACCAAATCGACCTTCCATCGACCAACCACCGCGAGCCATCCTTGCCGTGAGCAAGTCTTCAACAAAACCGAGACCCACCAGCCACCATCAAACCGAGATCCAAACTGACAACAACCGCAACCTTCACCAAGCCTTCGCCGAGCCCACCAAAACCGAACCAGCCAACACAAGCCGAGATCTACCAAACTGAGAACAAGCCAAGGCAAACCCAGAACCACCGCGAACCATCCTTACCGAAACCTTCATCACCGGTTCTGAGCACCTCCATCTGGCCGAAACTACCCACCACGAATCCATTACCGAAGCTGTGACCCACTTCCAAGACATCACAAAACCGCACCAACATAACCGGAATCAACCACAGCCGACCAAACTGAGACAAATCACACCAAGCCGAGCCCACTGCCGTGTCTTGCCGTGACTGCCATAGCCGACCTCCGCAGCCGAGATACTCCAAAACCGGAACCAAGCCATCACTGCCGAGAGTGCCACTGCCAAAATCAAAATTTGAGAAAGACGGTAATAATTGATAAAAAAAATTTGATTTGGTAATTGGGTAAATTGAAAAATTGAATTGTGAATTGGTTGACTGTGGATTGGTTTACGAAGTGTTGGATTGTTGAATTAATTTGATTTGTAGTAATTGGGGGCGAAGTGCGGTGACCGATTGATTTGAAGTATTTGCGGTGATTTTGTTGTTTTGTGTTGTTGAGGATTTGGGGAAAACAGAGGAGATTCTGCCAAAATTTCTAAAAAAAATGCCACCAAAGAGATCCAGAGCTTCAACATCTGCTGAACCCAGTTTTGACAGTACAAAATTTGTCTCAGCGGTTGCAGAACAGCGCTATGAGAGGGGACTGACAAAGAAGGTCGGAATCATTGAGAGAGGCTTTGAGATTCACTCTGGATTATTTCCAGATATAGACAGGGTGATTGCCGATAGACACTGGCAGAAACTTTGCCAACAACCCAAACCGGCAAGCATCACAGTTGTCCGAGAGTTTTATGCGAATGCTGCTCAGCATGTCGCTTTTCATACTATGGTGAGAGGGAGACAGGTTTCCTTTGACTCGGTGACAATCAATAAATTCTATGGAATCCCTGAGATAGAGGTAAATGAGTATACAGAGTCGAGGAATGAGATTGAGATCTCGCAACTGACTGATGAGTTGTGTATCCCCAATGCAACATGGGAGATGAGCAGCAGTGGGGAGTACATGAAGATGAGTTCTAGATTTCTTAAACCAGATGCGAGAGTTTGGTTTCACTTCCTCACGAGATCACTCATTCCAGGTACCCACATCACTTTTGTCACCAGAGAAAGGATGGTTCTATTATACTGCTTGATGACAGGACTAGCCATTGACGTGGGAGTGCTTATCTCTTCAAATATTGCTTGGGCTGCTACCCAATCGCAAGCTGGACTGTATTACCCTTACTTGATCACTTCCTTATGCACTTTGGGTATGGTTCCAGTTGACCCGCAAGAAGAACCAATGCAACCCATGACAGCTTTAACAGCCCGCATAATCCAGCAACTCCGAACAGAAAGGCAGATACCTGCTGGACCATCTTCATCAGCACCTGCAGCTGCTCCACAGCAGCCACCCTCACAGTCACGCAGAACAACACAGTCTCGTACCTTGCCTGAGAGAGTCGCCAGAATGGAAACGAAGCTGAGATATTTGGTTCAAATGCAGCAAGGAATGGCACGACATATGGGAATGCAGGAGAATCAGATACCACCATATCCACTTTCAGATAGCGACGAGGACGAGACTGACGCATAAACTCGGTACCATTGTTCCTATATTTTGTTTATGTTTTGAACGCATTAGGGACAATGCTTAATTTAGGTTTGGGGGTGCATAACTTTTGTGTTAATACTTTCCATTAAAAATTTTCATTTATGCAACAAAATTCCGTTAAAATCATCTTTAGTTGACTAGTACCTTATTTGTAGTTTATTTTTAGTCCAAATTTTTTCAAAAAATACAAAAAAATTGAAAATTTTTTCAAAAATTACAAAAATATTTTGCATTTTTGTGTTTTTATTTTGACTAAAAAGGTGGAATTGGTAAGAGATAGCCGAGTAAGGAATTTCCGCTCCTGAGACGTATCTCAAACCTATTTCGAAACAGGTTAATTTTTGTTTATTTCATTTTGAATTATTTAATTTGTGAATTCTCCTTAACACTGACTAAAATGGATCTTCATATGTTCAGTTGACAGGTATTATGAACTTACATGGAAACATACGGACATGAGCTAAAATTGAAAAGTTTGTAATATTCAGTGCTATAGTTAATTGGAGGAAGCATCTCTAAATAGTGATGGAGTAAAAAAAAAAAAAAAAAAAAAAAAAAACGTCCGAGATCCGAGTTATTAAGTCTGTAAGGGTATTTTAATACCTAGTGCCCTAAAACCAACTGGTTTGGGAGTCATTGGCCCAAAGCTCGTTACATGGATCGAAGATGCTGCAAATATATATATATATATATATATATATATTTTATATCTGAAGTCTGAGTAATTAAGTTCATAGGGGTGTCTTAACACCTGGTGCCCTAAAGCCAACTGGTTTGGGAGCCACCGACCCAAAGCTCGCTACATAGACGGAAGGTATTGTATATAAATAAAAAATAGAAAAAAAAAATCAAAGAAAAAATCAGAAAAATCAGAAAAATTATTCCATTGCTGCAAAAAGGTGTGAAATTTGATAAAACTTTAGGACAAAAATATTACTCTCTTATCAACTGCACTTATGACTGTTGTGGGCAAAAATGAGTTGATTAACATTTTGTTGGCTGTATATATGGAGAATGGTAAAAATAATCGGAGAATTTACTTATTCGGTAATTTAGAAAGAAACAAAACAATTAGTAACTTGGAGTAGAATTTTCACCTGATTAGTCACTAACTGTCTTTATTCTCTTTTCGCTTGTCTTTTTGCTTTTGTGTGCATTAGTTTTAATACCTTTTTACTTTTGTAAAATGTTTGTGGGTATCATTGCTGTAAACCCTCACGAGACTACAACTCGTCCACTAGGGACACCTAGGGGTTTAAAGGCTTGTTGCATATGCTAAATGCAACCGTGATCCCTACGAAAATGCCTTAGTTAAATTTTATTATGTTATTTTATTCTGTATTTTGCTCGAGGACTAGCAAAATGTTAGGTTTGGGGGTGTGTGATGAGTGGTATTTATATCACTATTTCCCACTCATTTAACTTAATATTTTGTATAGTTTCTTGAGTTTTATGAACGTTTTGATGTGTTTTATTGTTATCTTGCAGATAAATAAAGTTTGGACAGCACTGGAGGCAATTTGGGGCAAAACCGGACAAAAATGCGTCAACAGGGTTATTTTTGTCTTTTGCGCGTCGCGACTCTGAATCACAGCGCGCCGCGACGCCCAGCGTGAGCCGGATTTGCTAACATGCGCCTGGTCAACGGTCAACAATTTGAGAAGTTTTGACTTTGCTAAAATGCGCCGTGCCACGTGTCACCATCACATCCCATCTGCTAACATGCGCCGTGCCACGTGTCAACATCATATGCTGCCAACACTCTGACATGACACGTGTCGCCTCATCATCAGCCATGTCATCGGTCAACGAGTCAACATTGCCACGTGTCATGCCACGTCATCAGACACGTCAGCAAGTCAACCGAGTCAACATGCCACGTCAGCATCAGCCAATCAGAATTTGACACGTGTCGCCACGTGTCGCCATCCTATTGTGCCGACAAATGCAACACACGCCTACGCCACGTCAGCGCCACGTCATCGCCACGTCATCAATGACGTCATTACAATAATTGAGAATTAGCCGCCTTGACACGTGTCGCGTGAACAGTCAGCCGCCTTGATGACGTGTCGTCTCCTCAGCGTGCCACGTCGACAGATCCAGCGTCGCGACGCTGAGTTCCTTGGCGTCGCGACGCTGGAACAGTGAAAAATATTTCTATAAATACTGCGCGAATTTCAGAATTTTGGGGTGCCCTTCTCTCTCTCATCTCTTTGATGAAGAGAGAGTTTCTCTCTCTAAAAAATATTTTTTTTTTATTTTTTTATTTTTTTTTAGTTTGTAATTTATTTTAATTACTTGTTGTAATAATAGTAATTTAATTTTTACTTTTTACTTTTTACAGTTTTTACTATTCACCATAATGTTGTAACTTTCTCAGCTAGGGTGAAAGGTAATTCTTTTACTGTTATTATTTAGATTAATCTCTCTTAAAAATAATATATTTACTATTTAAAATTCTGATTAATAAAGGAATACCGCTATATTGGTCGGTTGGTAATTTAATTTTAATCTGGTTTAAACCTGACTAATCACGGATACCGCCAGACTGGTCGGTTGGTAAATTTATTTTTGGTTCCGCCTTAATGGCTGGTTGGACTTAATTTGACTTAATCAGGATACCGCCAGACTGGTCGGTTGGTAAATTTAACACAAGTTTATATATTATTTTATGGGAGATATCTAAATTAGTATTAGTAAAAGTAATTCCTTTTACCTTAGCATTTTATTTTATTGTAATTTACTTTTCAGCTTTTATTTTATGTCTTTTACTTTTATGAATTTACTAGTCCTAGTTATGTGTTAGTTTTCTGAGGTTGTGATGACTTTTAATATCACCGGTTTATAAGGGATTATTTTATAGTTGGGTAATTTACAGGTTTATTTATTAAGTTTCAAGCTTAATGCTTCTTGTTGTCTGATCACCAATAAGATTGATATGGTAAATCTAAAATGAACTAGACATAGGGATTTTAGGTTTCAGCCTTAGACTTAATAGCCCACGATCTTCCTTGAGGATAGATAACCCTTTAATAGATTTCCTTACAGGATAGGAATATACCTGTTGGGCGGGGGTAGCCATAATTGGAATTTAACCTTAATGAATCCAGATAATTTGGTTGACATAGACATATGGTTCAATTGGGTTAAACTGGGTATTTGTGTCTGACCATCGACAGAGGCTTACACATAATTTAGTGTTCCATGTTAGTAAATCGATTTATTACACAAACATAAAATAATCACTTCATCTTTTAAATGATATTAAAAGAAATCACAACCCTAGATCTTTGTATCTTTTGTTATTTTTCTTAGTATTTTCTTTTGTCTTTTTATTTATTTATTTATTTTGTAAAACCACTTTCAACCAATCAAGCAATCAATTCTATTCTCCCTTTAATTAGATATTTATAAATAAATAGATTCAATAATTAATAACAACAGTAGGAATTAAGTCCTCGTGGGATCGATATTTTTATACTACTTGAACGATACGTGCGCTTGCGTTATACGTGTGTGTTTACGCCGGTCAGCGGTATCCTGATTAAGTCAAATTAAGTTCAACCAGCCATAAAGGCGGAACCAAAATAAACCAACCATAAAGGTGAAAAAGGAATTAAATTTATCAACCGACCAATCTGGCAGTATCCTTTTTTAATCAGGTTTAACCAAGTTAAATTGATTTACCAACCGACCAATATAGCGGTATCCCTTTTAAAGTCAAATTTTAAATAGTAAATATATTATTTTTAAGGGAGATTAATCTAATTAGCAATAGTAAAAGAATTACCTTTCACCCTAGCATAGGGAAGTTACCTCTTCATAGTGAATAGTAAAACTGTAAAAAGTAAAAGGTAAAAATAAATATTATTACTATTCAAAAGTAAAATTACTATTATTATAGAACGTAATTAAAAAATTACAAAACTAAATTAAAAGAAAGTTAGAGAGAGAAGAACTCCCTAATTACATAGAAGAAGTGAGAGAATGGTAAACTGAAATCTGAAAATTCGAGCTCTATTTGTAGGCACAAATTTCGGTTTCCAGCGTCGCGACTCTGAAGGTCCCTGTGTCGCGACGCTTGAACAGTGAGACGTGGCACAAGGACAGCTTGACACGTAGCGATTCGGATAAGAGGATAAGGTCGACACGTGTCATGGCGGCTTGAACTCAATTATGAAGCTGACGTCGTTGATGATGTGGCACTGTTCATGACGTCATTGGTGACGTGGCACTGTTCATGATGTCATTGGTGATGTGGCACTGTTCATGACGTCATTGGTGATGTCATGATGATGTGGCGTGCGCACGTTAGCGGATCTTCTGTGGTGGTGACTCGTGGCACGGTGCATGTTAGCAAAGTCAAACTTCTCAAATTGTTGTCCGTTGACCCGGTGCACGTTAGCAGATTCGGCGCACGCGGGGCGTCGCGACGTTGAATATCCGGGCGTTGCGACGTGCAAAAGACCAAAATATCCCTACTGACGCATTTTTGTCCGGATTTACCCCAAATTGCCTCCAGTGCTATCCAAACTTTATTTATCTGCAAAATAACAACAAAACACATCAAAACGTTCATAAATCTCGAGAAACAATGCAAAACATTAGGTCAAATGAGTGAGAAATAGTGATATAAATACCACTCATCACACCCCCAAACCTAACATTTTGCTAGTCCTCGAGCAAAACAGAAAATAAAATAACATAAAGAAAAAAAATTAATTAAGCCACTTTCGTAGGGATCACGGTTGCATTTAGCATATGCAACAAGCCTTTAAACCCCTAGGTGTCCCTAGTGGACGAGTTGTAGTCTCGTGAGGGTTTACAGCAATGATACCCACAAACATTTTACAAAAGTAAAAAGATAGTAAAACTAATGCACACAAAAGCAAAAAGACAAGCGAAAAGAGAATAAAGAAGTTAGTGACTAATCAGGTGAAAATTCTACTCCAAGTTACTAGTTGTTTTGTTTCTTTCTAAATTACTGAATAAGTAAATTCTCCGATTATTTTTACCATTCTTCATATACACAGCCAACAAAATATTAATCAACTCATTTTTGCCCACAACAGTCATAAGTGCAGTTGATAAGAGAGTAATATTTTTGTCCTAAAGTTCTATCAGAATTCACATCTTGTTGTAGCAATAGAATAATTTTTCAGATTTTTCAGATTTTTTTCTTTCATTTTTTCTCTATTTTTTATTTATATACAATACCTTCCGTATATGTAGCGAGCTTTGGGTCGGTGGCTCCCAAATCAGTTGGCTTTAGGGCACCAGGTGTTAAGACACCCTTACGAACTTAATTACTCAGACTTCAGATATATATATTTTTGCAGCATCTTCGATCCATGTAACGAGTTTTGGGCCAGTGACTCCCAAACCAGTTGGTTTTAGGGCACTAGGTGTTAAAACACCCTTACATACTTAATAACTCCGATCTCGGACGTTTTTTTGTTTTTTTTTTCTCCATCACTATTTGAGATGCTTCCTCCAATTAAACTATAGCACTGAATATTACAAACTTTTCAATTTTAGCTCACGATTGTATGTTCCATGTATGTTGATAATACCTACCAACTGAGCATATGAAGATCCATTTTAGTCCGTTTTATGGAGAATTTACGAATTACATAATTCAAAATGAAATAAACAAAAAATAACTTGTTTCGAAATAAATGGTTTGAGATATGTCTCAGGAGTGGAAACTCCTTACTCGGCTATCTCTTACCAATTCCACCTTTTTAGTCAAAACACAAAGAAAACACAAAATATTTTTGTAATTTTTGAAAAATTTTCAATTTTTTTGTATTTTTCGAAAAATTTTGGACTAAAAATAAAAACAACATACAAACTAAAAACAAGGTATTAATCAACTAATTCCCTCCCCGAAACCTAAATGAGCCATTGTCCCCAATGTCTTAAACAGTAGAAGAAGAGTTTAGAAGATAATACCTGGTTCGCTGGAATCTACAGGAAATTAAAGGTTAAGATCCAGATTAATTTGACGCCTATTACCACGATCGTCCTCAGACCAATTTATCTTTGATAGGATAGGGTTAACTTGTGGTTCATAGGCTATGAGTTGGTCTATCAGATCCGGAGCAGTTCTGGCAGTAAAGAGGAGTTCTTTCATAGGTTTTGACATGAACCCATTTCTCCGAGCATCATCAAGAAACACACAAAGAAAATAATAAAATCCACCAACGTTGAGTAGTCCAAGTGGTTTCTGGTGTATGTTCAGGTTCGCCCAAGATAGAACTATAAAAATTTCCTCCAATGTACCCAAGCCACCTGGCAAAGCAATAAAAGCATCAGCACGGTTAATCATTTCTACCAGTCGTTCAGACATACCTGGCACGATCAGTTCATCTCCGTTTGATGATCCAATAAAATTTGCTTCTGCCAAGGGTTTTGGGATGATTCCCAAAACATGACTGCCTCCTTCCTGTATGGCTTTTGAAACGATCCTCATTAATCCAATATTGCCTCCGCCATATATTAAGTGCATATTCCTTGCAGCTAATACTCGACCCAATTCTTGTGCTGCTTCTATGTATTGTGGTTTAGTACCAAAACTACTTCCGCAAAACACACAGATGTTTTCAACTCGTCTTCTTGAAGTGGCTTCCATGTTTTACGTTTTTCTTTCTCAATTATGGATGACTTCAAAGGTGCAATGATGAGTTGAATTTATAATACCTGAAAAGGGTGAGAAAAAATAGCACAAGTATCTTCCAAAGGACGATTAGTAGCAAAATAGTAAAATAGATCGTGATAGTCAACAAGATCTGGATCCTGTCGGAGAAAACAAAAGAAAACAACAAAACAAATCAATAATATTAGGAAAAGACAAAGAGATATAATATGTACAAGATTTTACAGCTTGATTAACGTCTATGCGTCAGGGACAAGTTTCCCATCCAATTTTCTTATAAATTGGAAAACAGGGTCTTTTTTAGTCAGATTCCCAAGACTTAACTGTTGTCTTTCTTTTTGAAATTGTGTATGTAATCTGCGAAAGTCTATGTGAACATATCCACTGGGATGCGTCTCAAGAGTCGAAGATATATCATCTAAAGACTCCTTACTCAAGCCATCCTTAATGAATTTAAATTTGTCTTCGCGATTAACAGACACCATTCCTAAAGAACGACAACGAGTATTGCAATTCCAACGTGCACATTTGTAACAAACACCCATTTGCTTAACTCTTCGTTTCTTTGCATAAGTGCTTCTTCCAATGGGACTCGTTCTTCAATTACCCAACGAATGTTATTGGGAACACCATAGTTCGTCAGTAACCTCATCCGTTCCAAGCGAGCTTTGTAGACTTTCATCAAAGATTTTTGAGGGAGAGAAGGAAATTGCTTGTGAAGGTTTTCGAGAACTTCTTCCATCCTGAAATGTCTTAATCTGCAAAAACTAAACACACAAAATTAAATCACACCAAATCACAATATATACAAAAATTGCATGGGTTGCCTCCATGCGAGCGCTAAGTTTAAAGTCGTCAGCTAGACGTGACTTCTTGAATGTTTATGCTGGATCTGAAAGTGTGACACTTTCTTTTTATCGCTCAAATGATTCTCCCCAGTAGTGCTTGACACGCTGACTGTTAACTTTGAATGTGTTGTTGGTATTGGGATCCAGTAACTCAACAGCTCCATATGGTAAAACCTGAGTGATCACAAATGGTCCGGACCACCTAAATTTTAACTTTCCGGGGAAAAGTTTTAACCTCGAATTATACAACAACACCTGATGCCTTGGTTCCAACTGTCTGTGCACTATTTTTCGGTCATGCCATTTGTTGGTCTTTTCCTTGTATAATCTGGCATTGTCATAAGCCTGTAGGCGAAATTCCTCCAATTCATTGAGTTGGTGAAGTCTTTTCTCTCCTGCAGCTTGTGAGTCAAGATTCAACTTCTTTAGTGCCCAGTACGCCTTGTGTTCAAGCTCAATTGGCAGATGGCATGCTTTCCCAAACACCAATCGATATGGAGACATACCAGTGGGTGTCTTGTAAGCTGTTCGGTAGGCCCATAATGCTGTTGGTTTTTATTAAGGTCCCAAGATCAAACAAGCAATGAAAATAATGCGTGAATACATCAACGGAGGTAGCGGAATACTCACATCGATCGGTTGAGTCGATTTGAAGACGATTGAAGCCAAAATGCTCACTGTTTTGGCGCATGAACTGCAGCAGTCCACTGTCCACGTTTTCAGATTTTGAGCTGAGAAAACGGAGCTCCAAGCCTCGTCCGACGGATCCCGGCTCATGGGTGAACCTCCCTACCACCTTCGCAAGACTCGTAAGTGTGCTAGCACTTGAATTTTCACCATGAAAACCCACTCTTTGCTTCCCATTTGTCACGCCATTTCTGGTTAGAAAAACAGTCCATTATTCTTCTGTTTTGGGCGTGAAAGAAAAGAGGAAAATTGAGAGAGAAGAAGTTGTGTAATCCATTTTGAAATTCATTTAAATATCTTATATAATCATGTGAATTTGAAATGCATTTTGCTTTAATTTGCATTTCATTTGCTTTTAAAAGTCAAAACCATCAAAAGCCATCATTACACATCATGTCCATCAAGTCACATCTACTTTATTAAAGTGACATGTTGTCAAGTCACATCACTCAAAGTGACAAGTGATTTGAAGCTTGATGTGACTTGTGTTGTCGCACTCGAATTCAAAATACGAATGCGCTCGCAATCACACTTGGGCTCGGGTTCGTTAATTCCAAATTAACGATTTTTCCGTCGCGTCGTAATTAGATGATTACGCCTAGCGAATTCACTATTCACATCGCTAACGAATTAATTCTAAATTAATTCGTTCGCCCGAATTAAAATCTAATTTTAATTCTGCGTCGAAATTTAATTTCGTTTAATATATCGAATATATTAGTTTACCGATTAATTCCAAATTAATCGTTATCTCTCTCTTGATGATATTTTATCCTAGATAAAATATCTCTGTAATTAATCCTAGATTAATTTTCCCTCTCTTCTATATAATCCCAGATTATTCAAGTCGAGTTGTGAGTCATCGGGGATTATCGGGAAGCGACCCATGAGATCTCCGGATAAGTTGGCAGTAAATACGGTCGCGGAGTATCCGAATCACGTACGTACCAAGTACTACGTTCTACCAATTTACGAGACAAGGTCGACTCCTAGCAAAGCACCAAGTCTACCCAATTCTCCGGACATATCCTTTAAAGAATATTAAGATCTATATCAAGCGTAGTATACAATTGTATTGTATTGCGTATATCGATCCAGTATCGGACGATCACATGTTAGGCCTGGGACTGGAAATGTGTCTGCCCCGTACGAAAACATATATCGGACATCAAGCAACTAGTCTCTGTGAATCGGGCAATCCTGACCTAGTCATATTGTCCCGACGGTTGCAACCTTTTATAGAGCACTAGTGTTCGTATCCTGCGCGATCATCAACTCCATATGTCTGAAGTGACATTCCATCTTGACATCACACCCAGTACACTACGATTCCTGATAAACCCAGAACCAGTTTAGGTCCCCCAACCACCAAAACCAAAGTTTACGATTGTCGCAACTCGAGTATAGCGAATGCAAGTCTCAAGTTAAGTTCATATATACACCTACCCTGATGCGGCCTCCCATAGACACGCAGACATACTACCAAATGGGATTCCGCGGGGTCTATCCAGAGCAGAAGCTGTTTCCCGTACCATCGGTGAAACACGGACCTCCTATCGCACTTGCACAAGTATCCAATACTTATATATAGAGAAACTATGTCGTTGTGCCCTCACAACGCACACAAGTGCAATACTAGCCTATTCCGCATTATCGATGTCCAGTCTCGATAATACTACGGCTAGGGATATTTAATGATTAATCCTTCGTGGACTGATACTGTCTCATATCATCTCAATCCATGAACTAATCATAGGGACCTCTCTTCATTATATATCTATGGTGATCTAATCACAAATGATGAGAGTGCAATTTCCTTATTTCAGTATCGTTAATTTGCTACAACAACACAATGATCTGTGCAAATAGTGACGCTATGGGTCATTTATCAATCCAACAATCTCCCACTTGGCACATAGCGAGTCACTCAAGTGTCCAACACCCGAACTATGTATGGTTCGCTCAAATTGCTGAGAAAAGGATTTCTTCAGCGGATTTGTTTTATTATCGTTTGACGCGATTTATACGATCATCACATCGCCACGATGTATGATCCGAACGAATCAGATGATATAGAAGTATATATCTGGATCGTCGATGAGACCTTTAATTCCTTAGCATGTGCTGACGCCTAGCTCAGCTGCTAACAGAACTATATCTAATCTAATTAGATTTATTTCAATCCAAAAGACTTCTATTGCTGCCTCAGCTGCAGCAATAATCCGCATTTGTTGTTTATTCGGCAACAGTTATCTTGCTTGGAAGATTTCCAGCTCACTGTCCCGTTATTCAAACTTTATAGTACCGTATATTTAATTTGGAAAACTTGCTTGTTATTGTGTAGTGATCCCAGTCACTTCAACTTCTCCTTCTCCATAGTTTAAGACAGCATCTTTAGTTATCTGAGATACTAACAGATGTTCTTAATTTCAATCCAGTGACTATCACTTGGATTGACCCGATTGTGACTCCATATGCTCGAAGCGTATGAGACACCAATACAAGTACATTTTAAATGTACAATTCTCAGAGAGTGTTAACAACTCCAAATCTATCCCAGTAGATCTTTATTCCTTGAATAAAGGTTGTTACTCCCCAGAATTCTATGGAGAATTTCTATGAAAGAAATATCTATGAAAGCCAAGCTTTCACAAATGCTTTATGGGAATTTAACTGTCAGTGCGCTCTCCCATTAACCTCTTATATACACAAGAATTGTTTCGTTTTGAGTTAAATCTAAACCATTATGATTATTTCAAAACATCAGTTCCAAGAACCTTATGTTTGCTTCAATCCAAACATGGATCGAATAACCCGCAAACCTTGTTTGTCGGTTATACAAAATCGTCAGAATGTTATAAACATTCTCCAAAAGGTTTCCTTTTCAGGAAAGCGATTTTGATTTGTAACTGACACATTTCA